>ML366162.1:0-146882 GCA_005239505.1 Nicotiana paniculata
TATATATATATATATATATATATATATATATATATATATATATATATATATATATTATAGTTTAAGGAGCCTAATCATTCAGCATATGTGAGATAAGTTGAAATGATGACTTTATTAGGTGAAAAAGCTAAATAATAATGCAAGATAAATCCGTGCATGGACATGTCAAATCTGGTTGAGCAATTGCATGCATACAAAGAGATGTGCCTGAGAAACACATCATCTCAGAACACTGGAAGTTCACAAGAAGCCAATTCTTTCAATCGGCATTTGTCAAAACATTATGTAGGAACGAACAGATGATAGGTATAGGCACCCATAATCAACCTTGCCCCAGTTTGAAATTAAAATATAAAACAAAAACAAACCTTCATACATCATTACAGTTAATGACCAATAAAAAAAAAAAATTCACCAAAAGGTGAAAGAAAAAGAACCATAATGCAACAATTTTTACCTGCAAATTTAAAACAAATTAAAGAATAAAAAGCCAGCCCAAATTTTATGACTTCATGTATACTTTCTAAAGCTGTCCCTGAGGTGTTCCGTGCCAACTTGAAAGAAAGTCTTTATATATAACTCAAAAACTAATTAAAGCTTCAGTTATTTTATTCCTCGAATTAAAATCAGTGCAGCTATCTTTAAGATGAAGGTAACCCATATTCTGTCAAAGTAAACCAAGCTCTTTTTATCATATCCATAATTAAGCCTTCTTTTGTTGCAGTTACTCGGTTGGATGCATCGTAAGTTTCGACAGAATAGCTGTGAACCACTCAAGGATTTTTCTGTAGGTAAGTTTTTGTGTCCCAATATTTTTCTTGCGATGCAGACTAAATTAAAGGTTCCAGAATGATTGTTTTCTTTCTTGTAAGCTAGAATAAGTAACAAAGCTGAAATCTCAGAATCCTGACACAAATTAATGTACTAGAAAGAAAACTGATGATTACCTGAATACTTTGTTTGTTGTCAGGGAATCCTTGTACTTGTCTTACTGGGCAGCCATCACTGGATGATTTACAAGGCTACCAAAAACCGAATTTCTACAATAAGGCATCGAGCAAAGGCCAAAGAGACAATCACAATCACAGAAGAAAATCATTTGCTGGTTTAGAGGCAGCAGCAAGGGGAGATCATGAAGATCTCGAGGAAGAGTCATCTGCTGCTCTTTCTGAGCTCTTCCATGGGTTCCTTGCAATCGGTACACTTGGTACTGACCCACTTCTTGATGATCCGTCAACACCAACATTTTCCATCTCCGTGGAAAATATAGCTGAAAAGGATACTGAAGTAACAGAAAATGAATTGAAGGTGATCAATGATGAATTAGAGAAGGTGCTTGGAACTGAAGCTAAAGATGATAATTGTAATCTTTCTTCAGGAAGAAACAGCTATGTTAGCACTGGGAGAAGCAGCCATGGTATATATGTTCAAGCTAAGTGTGGAATTAAATCTAAAAGTTTAAGCTCTATAAACTTATTTATAAATTCAACAGGTAGCACCATTACACTAAGTGGCAAGCCATTTGAAAGTAGCGAAAACAATGGAAATGGAATGACAGTCTGTCCACTTCAAGGCTATCTCTTTGGATCAACAGTTGGATTGCCAGAGACAAGTCCTGCTGCTTCCTCTAAGAAAGAACATAGGCCTTCCCTTGGCGAGCTCTTTCAGAAAACTAAACTAGCAGAGGAAAACTATGGAGCCAAATCTGATAGGGGTGAGAAGCGAACAGATGATAAATCTGCTGTACACCTCATGAAAAAAATACTCAAGAAAAAGATGCTTCATGCTTCCTCCCGGAACTCAGTTTCTTCTGGGGGAACTGTTGATTCAGTTTCAGCTGAGAGAAAACTCAATAAGGTACGTGCATGAACAAATATATATACTGCTGTGAAGGAGATTTAGTTTGTATTGTCACATAAATCTGTTTGATCAATATGGTACTACTTTTGTTCTGAAAACATTAATTGTTGACCACTCATTTCCATTTATACTGCTAATAAGTGGGTAATAATAGGACAGACATGGTGGCACAACACATCAAAAATCAGAATCTCTGGACCAAATGACACTTTTAGATTTCAAAAACTCTTGGCAAAAACGCATCTGAAATTTAAAGCGTTCAACTGACTTAGGAGAAAGCACACTCACTAATTCAGATCTTCTTGTTAGTTGAATTTCCAAATAAATTTCCATCTAAAATACTTGCAAGCCATGCAGATCCTACATATGTTCCACAGAAAAGTCCATCCTGAGAGCTCAACAGCTGCACAAAAGCCTGATAAGTCCTCAAAATATGAGAGGGCTCATGACCGTGGAAGACTATCACTTGCTCGTGAAGATATCACGATTATCCCTCACCATCGCCTCTCAAAAGATAGCATCAAAGGTCAGTCGAATATGCAACAGTTCACACTAGATGGCCATTCAAATGGGAACCAAGAATGCTGGATCAAAACTGATGCAGATTGTAAGTTCATGCCTCATTCTAAAATCTTGATTCAAGTACAAACCAATCATATTCTATGATGAAAAAGAATCTGTAACCGTTTTCTGTTAGATAACTACTCTGATTTTTCCCTTAAAGATACCTTAAATTAACGGCGATATCTTTCAATAAGATGCACAGCCATTATCTTGCATTATTATGACAAACAACAAACTTTTCCTTTGCGCAAAAAGGTAATCTTTTTTTGCTACGTTTAATTTAGCTAAACTAATGTTTGTGACTAAGCAGATTTTGTTTTGTTGTTTAATTTGTAGACCTGGTGCTGGAGCTCTAAATTGCCAAAGCAGCTCATATTGTATAATATGTTTGCCTCTCAAAAGCTATGTACTGCCCATCGTTTGAACTATTATGTCATGATAAAATTGTGATAGAAATACGAGAAAATAAAAGAGGGTATTCCTCTTAACATATGTGTGTAAGACGCATGTAAAACATGAAATGTATTAGCTGAGACTGTTCTGTACTAATATTGTCCCTCGTGATGGATTCAAATATGCCGCGGAAGCAATTCTAGTATTAATATCACATGTAATCTAGACAACTATAATAAACGGGGTTTCACGGGTTACCGTTGAAAATTGAACACAACTCTTCAGCCACGTGAGCCTCCAATTCCACAGCGTCTCAATGGAATCTCCACCACTTGCACGATCACGATCCCTAAATGTTCCGCCACCCCCTTGTCCACGGCCCCTTTTCCAAAACCTGATGGATTTATTTTCCACCAAAAAAGAATTTTCTTTATTTCTTATTATTTATGCACAACAGGGACCACATAAAGAAAATTCATTTCATAAAGTATAGAGAATTACTAAATCCATTAGGCAAAATAAATAGCTAAACAGTCTAAACTATCCCCAAAATCTGGAGTCAACATGTCATGAGCATCTAAGAAATATACCAAAAAGTCTACTATTATAATACAAAACCTCCGAACGAACAAATAGATACAACATAAGAATGGAAAACAAAGATGCTGCAGACGCTGAACATCTACCTCTATGTCTCGAACTCCGACTCCGCACGGAATAGATGGCTAACGCTCGGTATCAGCACCTGTATCTGCACACAGGAGTGTAGAGAGTAATGTGAGTACGCCAACTCAGTAGCACTAAAAATAAATCAAATCTAAGCGGCAAGAAACACATAAAAATCAATATCATCAGTTCACAATATGCACAACCTTTCTCTCCAACGGTTTATACATAGATATAATAAATCAACATGCCTTAAAAGCCAACTTCAGAAAAATCCTTTGCAAAAAAAAAGTGTTTTCCAACAATTTCAGAAATAAAAATAACGGAAGGATTTACTGTAAAATGAAATAAATCATAAGTAGCCCCTCGGGCAACAACATGAATCACAAATCGCCCTCGGGCAGAACATCACTCAGCACCTCACAGTCACTCAGTATCAGCCCCTCGGGCAACCTCACTGTCACTCATGCTTCCCAATCATTCATCACTCGGCACTCGCACTCAGTAGGTACCTGCGCTCACTAGGGGTGTGTACATACTCCGGAGAGGCTCATTCAGCCCAAGCGCTAATATCAAGACACTTTGTGGCATATCATATCCTCACAATCAAGCCCTCGGCCTCGCAGTCAAAACCTGTCAAAAGCTCCTCGGGCGTATCAGTAAAACGGAGTACTCGACCCAAAACATCATTTTTATATCTAAAAATAGTGTAAATAAGGTTGAGTTTCGAAAACAGTTAAGCACAATACGACTGAGTGTAAATCATAAATCAACAGTAAGGAAATAAATTAAAAAGCCCCCAAGGGGTCTAAACAAGTCGACATGAGGCCTCAAACATGGCTTATAGCCCAAATATAACAATATCATTAGAACACAATTTAACATATGATTTAGAGTAAAAATACGCAACTCAATAGTTGCCGCGGAGAGGACCAACTCCAATCCAAAAATCAGTGTGCACCACATACTCATCATCCGACATCTGCGGCATTCTAAAAACAGTGAGAAATATGAAGTCCGGGGTTTCATACCATCGGTACAAGATTTATAACAATTAATTACCTTTATCGGGCCACAATACTAATCCACGATGCTCTTGCCCCTCAAATTGGAATCCGATTGCTCCGAATCTAACCAAAACCAGTTTAGAGTCATCAATATACGCTAAAGGAACAAAACCCAATCGAAAACTATCAATTTAGACACAATTCTCGAAATTCAGCCAAACCCGAGCCCCGGGTTCACGTCTCGGAATTCTATAAATTTACATCACTAGAATCCTCATCCTCCCAAGATTCTATACATACCAAGAACACAAAAATTGGACCACAATTTCCCACTCAAATCCTCAAAAGAAATTTCCAATTCAATGCACTTAACCTCCCCAATTTTGGGTTTTAAATCCAACAATTTTCCGGTTTAATTACTTAGGAAATGATATAGAAATGAGTTATGAAGTTGAAAACCTTACCTCCAAGTGATTCCCTTCGATTTCCTCTTCAAACCCTCTCAAAGAGCTCTAAACCCGCTTATCAATGGAGGAAAATGGACAAAATTTCGTAAGAATGGCTATTTAAAACATTCTGCCCAGCACTATTATTCCCTTCAGTGCGATCGCACTTAAGGCCACGCTATCGCACTGCTTCACCTGCCCTATGCGATCGCAATCCTTACCACGTGATCGCATAGAACAAATTGCCTGCCCCACTCTTTTACTCTACGCTATCACGGATAAATCCAAGCGATCGCAGTGAAGAAATCACTGCTGTTAAAACACCAGAAAAACAACAGACTCCTTAAGACAAAAAATGCCCGTTTAAGCCTCCGAAAATACACCTGAGGCCCCTCGAACCTCAACCAATCCTACCAACACACTCCATAACCTCATTCAAACTTAGTCGAGCCTTCGAAACACCAAAAACAACACGAAAACACCAAAATTACATCAAATTCAAGCCTATGAACTTTGAAATTTCTAAATTTCGCCAATGATGCCGAAACCAACCAAAACACATCCGATTGACTTGAAAATTTACACACATATCCAAAATGACATTACGAACCTGTTCCAACTTCCAGAATTCCATTCTGATTCTGATAGCCTATTTTCTATTGCCGACCAAAAATCGCCAAAAACTAATTTTCGCCAATTCAAGCCTAATTCTACACCGGACATTAAAACTTCATTCCGAACACACTCTTAAGTCCCAAATCACCTATTAAAGCTATCCGATCCATAAAATCCACAATCCGAGGTCGTTTACCAATAAGTCAACTCCCAATTGACTTTTTCAGCTATTAAGCTAATTTAACAGACTAAGTGTCTCAGTTCTCACCACGACCACTCCGAACCCGAATCAACCGACCCAACACAACATAAATAGGCTAAGAAACATATGATAAAGCAGAAACGGGGGAAACAGGCTAATCGCACGAAACGACCGGCCAGGTCGTTACATCCTCCCCCTCTTAAACAAACGTTCATCCTCAAACGGGTCTAGAAACATATCTGGAGTCTCGAATAAGTGAGGATATCTTCTTTGCATCTCCCGCTCGGTATCCCAGGTTCAATCCTCCACCGACTGTCCTCTCCACTAAACCTTCACTGAAGTTATATCCTTAGACCTCAACTTTCTGACCTCACGACCCAAAATAGCCACTGGCTCTACCTAATATGACATATCACCCTCGAGTTGAACCGTGCTGAAGTCCAAAACATGAGACAGGTCACCAACATACTTCCGGAAAATCGAAACATGGAACATTGGATGAATACTCGATAAGCTGGGAGGCAAGGAGAGTCTATAAGACACCTCCCCAATCCTCTGAAGCACCTCAAATGGCCCAATGAACCTGGCACTCAGCTTTCCCCTCTTCCCGAACCTCATAACATCCTTCATGGGTGACAACTTCAGCAACATCTTCTCCCCAACCATGAAATACACATCTCTGAACTTCCGGTCCACATAAATCTTCTGCCTAGAGTACGCCGTATGAAGCCGCTCCTGAATTAACTTCGCCTTACCCAACGCATCCTGAACCAGGTCTATGCCCAATAGCATAGCCTCGCCCGGCTCAAACTAACCCACCGGAGATCTGCACCTCCTACCATATAAAGACTTATACGGAGCCATCTGGATACTCGACTGATAACTATTATTATATGCAAACTCCGCGAGCGGCAGAAACTGGTCCCATGAACCCCAAAATCTGAATAGTACGCTCTGACTGCCCGTCAGCCTGAGGATGAAACGTTGTGCTCAACTCGACCTCAGTACCCAACTCTCTTTGTAGGCTCTCCAAAGCTGAGATGTGAACTGAGTACCTCTGTCAGAAATGATAGAAACTGGAACCCCGTGCAATCAGACAATCTCCCTGATATAAATCTCAGCTAACCGATCCGAAGAATAAGTAGTACCAACAGGATGAAGTGCGCGGAGTTGGTCAACCGATACACAATACCCCATATAGCATCAAACCTCCTCGAAGTCCGTGGTATCCCAACTACGAAGTCCATGGTGATACGCTCCCACTTCCACTCCGGAATATTAAATCTCTGAAGCAATCCACCTGGTGACTGGTGCTCATGCTTGACCTACTGACAGTTGAGACACCGAGCCACGAACTTCACAATATCTCTCTTCATCCGCCTCCACTGATAATGCTATCTCAGATCCTGATACATCTTTGCGGCACCCGGATGGATGGAATACCGCAAACTATGGGCCTCAGCTAAAATCAAATCTCGAAGTCCATCCACATTGGGCACGCAAATTCGGCCCTGCATCCTCATGAACCCATCATCACAAATAACTACATCCCAGGCATCACCGCGATGGAACCTGTCCTGAAGAACAAACAAGTGTGGATCATCATACTGGAGTGCTCTAATCTGATCATAAAGAGAAGACCTGGAGACTACACAAGCGAATACCCGCGGGGGCTCTGATAGATCCAGTCTCACCAACTGACCTGCCAAAGCCTGAACATCAAGTGCTAATGGTCGCTCTGCTACTGGAAGGTAGGCTAGACTCCCCAAACTCTTCGCTCTGCGACTAAGGGCATTGGCCACTACATTGGCCTTCCCCGGATGATATAAATAGTGAGGTCATAATCCTTGAGAAGCTCCAACTATCTCCTCTGACGCAAATTCAGATACTTTTGCTTAAGCAGATGCTGCAAACTAAGGTGATCATTGAAAATCTCACAATACACTCCATACAAATAATGATACCAAATCTTCAAGGCATGGACAATAGCTGCTAGATCAAGATCGTGCACTGGATAGTTCTTATCGTGCACCTTCAACTGTCTGGATGCGTAGGCAATCACCCTACCATCCTGCATCAATATCGCTCCAAGGCCAACTCTCGAGGCATCACAGTAAAGTGTATAAGAACCTGAACCCGTAGATAAAATCAATACCGGAGCTGTAGTCAAAGCTGACTTAAGCTTCTGAAATCTCTCCTCACACTCCTTAGTCCACATGAACTGAGCACCCTTCTGGGTCAGTCTGGTCATAGGTGCTGCGATAGATGAAAATCCCTCTATGAAACGACGGTAGTACCCTGCCAAACAGGAAACTGCAAATCTCGGTAGCTGATGACGGTCTAGGCCAGCTCTGCACTGCCTCTATCTTCTTTGGGTCAACCTGAATAACCTCACTGAACACCACGTGCCCCAATAATGCTACTGAATCAAGCCAGAACTCACACTTCGAAAATTTCACATACAATCTCTTATCCCTCAAGGTCTGAAGCACAACTCTCAAATACTACTCATGATCCTCCCGAGATCGGGAATACACCAAGATATCGTTAATAAACATGATGACGAAAAAGTCTAGATAAGGCCGGAACACACTGTGCATGAAGTGCGTAAAGGCTACTGGTGCATTGTTCAGCCCGAAAGACATAACCAAAAACTCATAATGACCATATATAGTCCTGAAAGCAATCTTCGGAATGTCTGGCCTCCGAATCTTCAACTGATGATAGCCGGAACGCAAGTCAATCGTTAAAAATACCCTGGCACCCTGAAACTGATCAAACAATTCATCTATACGAGGCAAGGGATACCGGTTCATCACTGTAACCCTGTTCATCTACCGATAATCAATACACATACGCATAGAACCATCCTTCTTCTTCACGAACAACACCGGTGCACCCCAAGGTGACACACTAGGCCGAATGAACCCCTTATATAGGAGTTCCTGAAGTTGGTCTTTCAATTCCTTTAACTCTAGTGGTGCCATATGATAAGGTGGAATAGAAGTAGGTTGAGTGCCTAGCACCAGGTCAATACCAAAATCAATGTCTCTATCAGGTGGCATGCCTGGCAGGTCTACAGGAAACACGTCCGGAAAGTCACGGACCACAGGAACCGAATCAATAGCGGGAGTCTCAGAAGAACCTTTCCACTCAACCCTCGAACATCCTAGCATAGCTAAGGTCACGGTCTTAGCGTGACAATCAAGAATAACATGACACGGAGATAACAAATGCATGCCCAATATCACATCAAAATCGACCATGCTGAGTAACAGTAGGTCCACTCGGGTCTCCATGCCCCCAATAGATATCACACACGACCGATACACACGGTCCACAATAATAGTATCGCCCACCGGAGTCGACACATGAACAGAATAACTAAAGACTCACGGGGCATATCTAGAAAATGGGAAAAATATGATGAAACATAGGAATATTTAGAACGAGGGTCAAATAAAGCGAAAGCATCTCGACAACAGAATAAGACAATACATGCGATCAATGCATCAGAGGCCATAGCATCTAGCCTAACTGGAAATGTGTACATACGTGCCTGACCTCCACCTGCTCGACCTCCCCCTCTAGGGCGACCTCTAGCTGACTGACTACCACCCCTGGCTGCCTGGCCCCTTTGCTGAGAAGAACCACCAGGACGATGTGGACACTACCTTCATATGTGCCCAAACTCGCCGCACTCGAAGCAAATCCCTGGAGCTGGAGATGAGGACTGATAGAAACCTCTATCACTAGAATGGCCACTAGAAGAATCATACATAGAGGAACTCTGAACTGGTGGTTCTCGAGCTGCACTCTGAGCTGGGAGGGCACCTAATGAAGAACGACCTGGCTAAGAACTGTGGGGATCATGCCCCGAAGATGCACCACTGTAGGCTGGGTGGACTAGCTGAGGAGGCCTGAATGAAGGGCCTCTACCATGCTGAAATTGCCCCTAGAAAGAGCACCACTAGAACCGCCCAATCCACGAGGCCTCTTGGCCTCCCTCTCCTCTCGCTCCTGGCGGCGAGCCGACTCAATATCTCGAGCAATATCAAAAACCTGCTCGAATAGAGTATCTGATACTCTCTCCCGGGTCATGAAAAGACGGAGCTGATAAGTGAGGCCATCCATAAACCTCATAATCCTCTCCCTATCAGTTGGGAAAAACTCGGTGGCATGACGAGCCAACTCCGAAAACCGCATCTCATACTGTGTCACTGATAGCTCCCCTAACGCAACTGCTCAAAAAGCCTGTGCTGCTCTTCCCTGTGAGACTGGGGTACATACTTCTCCAAAAAGATAGTAGAGAACTGCTGCCAGGTGAGAGGTGCTAAACCAATAGGCCTACGCCTCCCAAAAGACTCCCACCAAGTGAAAGCAGCACCAAAAAACTAAAAGGTAGCAAATGGGACCCCACTGGTCTCAAAAATCCCAACAGTATGCAGCTTCCTCTGACACTTATCCAGAAAACCCTGGGCATCCTCGCCCTCAGCACCACTGAATGTTGGAGGATGTAGTTTACTAAACCTATCCAGTCTACGCTGCTCATCCTCTGGCATAGCCAGAACCACGAAGTCCCGAACTGGAGCAACTAACTGGGCTTGAACCTCCCCCAGTGTCTGATGGCCCTGAGTCCCAGGTGTCCGGGCAACTGGAGTCGGACTGCCTCCCCTAGTCTGAGAAGTAGTGGCAACTTCCTTAGTAAGGGTGGTACACACAGTCAAGATCTGAGCCAAGGTCTCCTGAAGACCTAGAATAATAATAGGCACTGTCGGTGCCTGAGCCTGCCCTGCTGGAGTATCTGCGGCGGGAATCTGACCCTGAACAGTAGGGGTATCAACTAGCATTGCCGTGGCTTCTGCACGGGCAGTCCCATACCTCTACCACAGCCTCGACCCCTCGCTGGTCTAGCAAGTCGCTGAACACCCTGATCGGTAGCACGAGTCCTCACCATCTGTAAGAGAAGGAAACAAGAGAAGTTTAGATTTCTAGAATCAACAAAATAGCACAACAGAATTCAAAAAAAATGAGATTGTTCCTAAGGGTTCCGTAAACCCGCAAGACTCTACTAAACCTGCTCATGACTGTTGAGTCCTATGTAACCTAGGATCTGATTCCAACTTTTCACGACCCCAAATTCTAAATCGGTCGTGATGGCGCCTATCGTGGAACTAGGCTAGCCAATAGTCACTTAATTACATTTTCTTTCCAAAATGCCAACCTATTTCAAAATTTTATAAAGTATATAGAATTACTAAATCCATTAGGCAAAATAAACAGCTAAACAGTCTAAACCATCCCCAAAATCCGGGGTCAACATGTCATGAGCATCTGATAAATATACCAAAAAGTCTACTATTATAATAAAAAACCTCCGAACGAATAACTAGATACAACATAAGAAGGTAAAACAGAGATGCTGCGGACGCTGAACAATTACCTCTATGTCCCGAACTCCGGCTCCGCACGAAATAGATGGCTAACGCTCTGCATCAGCACCTGTATCTGCACACATGGGTGCAGGGACTAATGTGAGTACGCCAACTCAGTAGCAATGAAAATAAATCATGTCTAAGGGGAAAGAAACACATAAAAATCAATATCATCAGTTCACAATATGCACAACCTATCTTTCCAACAGTTTATACATAGATATAAGAAATCAACATGCCTTAAAAGCCAACTTCAGAAAAATCCTTTAAAAAAAAATGTATTTTCCAATAATTTCAGAAGTAAAAAAAACCGACGGATTAAGTGTAAAATGAAATAAATCATAAGTATCCCCTCGGGAAAAAAACATAAATCATAAATCGCCCCTAGGGCAGAACATCACTATTCACCTCACTGTCACTCATGCCTCCCAATCACTCTTCACTCGGCGCTCGACACTCGCACTCACTAGGTACCTGTGCTCACTGGGGGTCTGTACAGACTGCGGAGGGGCTCCTTCAGCCCAAGCGCTAATATCAAGTCACCTCGTGACGTATATCCTCACAATTAGGCCCTCAGCCTCACTCAGTCAGAACCTCTCAAAAGCTCCTCGGGCATATCAGTAAAACGGGGTACTCGACCCAAAACATCATTATTATATCTGAAAATAGTGTAAATAAGGCTGAGTTTTGAAAACATTTAAGCACAATATGACTGAGTGTAAATCATAAACCAACAGTGAGGAAATAGAAGTAAAAAGCCCTCAAGGGGTCTAAACAAGTCGGCACGAGGCTCCAAACATGCTTATAGCCCAAATATAGCAATCGTCTTTAGAACACAATTTAACATATGATTTAGAGTAAAAATACGCAACTCAATAGTTGCCGCGGAGAGGAAGAAGTCCAATCCAAAAATCAGTGTGCGCCACATACTCGTCATCTGACATGTGTGCCATTCTAAAAACAGTGAGAAATATGAAGTGCGAGGTTTCATACCCTCAGGACAAGATTTATAACCATTACTTACCTTTACCGGGCCACAATAATAATCCGCGATGCTATTTCCCCTAAAATTGGCTCCCGATTGCTTCGAATCTAACCAAAAGTAGATTAACATCATCAATATACGCTAAAGGAACAAAACCCAATCGTAAACTATCAATTTAGACACAATTCTCGAAATTCGGCCAAACCCGAGCCCCAGGACCACATCTCGGAATTCTATAAACTTTACATACCAAGAACACCAAAATCGCACCACAATTGCCCACATAAATCCTCAAAAGAATTTCCAATTCCATGCACTTAACCTCCCCAATTTTGGGTTTTAAATCTGACAATTTTTCGGTTTAATTACTTAGAAAACGATATAGAAACAATTTGTGAAGTTGAAAACTTTACCTCCAAGTGATTCCCTTCGATTTCCTCTTCAAAACCCTCTCAAAGAGCTCTAAACCCGCATATCAATGGAGGAAAATGGACAAAATTTCGCAAGAATGGCTATTTAAAACAAAAAATGCCCGTTTAAGCATCTGAAAATACACCTGAGGCCCCCCGAACCTCAACCAATCCTATCAACACACCCTATAACCTCATTCAAACTTAATCGAGCCGTCGAAACACCAAAAATAACACGAGAACTCCAAAATTACATCCAATTCAAGCCTATGAACTTTGAAATTTCTAAATTTCGCCAATGATGCCGAAACTAACTAAAACACATCCGATTGACCTTAAAATTTGCACACAAATCCAAAATGACATTATGAACCTGTTCCAACTTCTACAATTCCATTCCGACCCCGATAGCCTATTTTCCCCTACTGGCTGAAAATCGCCAAAAACTAACTTCCGCCAATTCAAACCTAATTCTACACCGGACATCAAAACTTCATTCCGATCATACTATTAATTCCCAAATCACCTAACGAAGCTATCTGACCCATAAAATCCACATTCTGAGGTCGTTTACCAATAAGTCAACTCCTAGTTGACTTTGTCAACTATTAAGCTAATTTAAGAGACTAAGCGTCTCAGTTCTCACCACGACCACTCCGAACCGGAACCAACCGACCCAACATAACATAAATATGCTAAGAAACATATGATAAAGCATAAACGGGGGAAACGTGGCTAATCTCACGGAACGACCGACTGGGTCATTACATATAAGTACGCTTAATGACTAAAGAATTTAATTTATTAAGTGATTATAAAATACATATCTCTACTTGATTCGTGTCACGACCCAAAATTCCACGGGAATCAGATGGCTCCAAACACCCCTTTTTAGGCAAGCCAACAATCAATAAGCAAAAATGAACTAAAATGAAAGTTTTAAATAGTCCCAAATGCGAAATAATATAAATAACTGAAGTCAGATGGCAGTACAACTGAAAACGATCCAAAAATTTGACGTCACCGAGTATATGAGCTCTATAGGGTATGAAGTACAAAATCTGGATAAAATACAATACTATCTTAATGACTGAACAGTAATAACATAAATAGAGAGGGGACTCAAAGGCCTTCCGAATGGAACAATAGTGCTACTTCGAAATCTTCCAATAGGTCGAATCCGACACACTAATAGCTAACTCGACAAGCAACACATGATCTTCACATCAAGTGTAGTATGAGTACAATGTACCCCATATACTGAATAAGTAGCAAGCCTAACATCGGGCTGGAAGCATTGACGAGCTTGGCAAGGTCTAATAATCATTTTCATCAACCAACAACAACAATAATAGGATAATATTAACAAAGGAAGAGCAGCTCAATAATATCAAGTTCATCTCTACCACATTAAGAAGAAAATCAACATTCTTTCCGAATACATTAGTCAAGGCGCCACTTTAAAGACAACAGATATCATATAGCACGAGAAAAGTGCAACGCTATGCCTGCATGACAAGTATTCATGCTAAAAAAACAACATCACAGTGTAACCATCAAGTAAACACAAGTCTCAGCACATACGCAGTGCCTGAGACAATTATCCCTCAATCATACTCTCAGCATGATCATGGTGACTAGATTGAAGCCCCTAAATCATCAAACATACTCATACTCAGCACTGTACTTGTGCTTGGCATATGCCCCTCACTAAGAACATATCAAGTGCATGCACTCACATGATTATAACTGACTCTAGAAGAGTAGATCCTCGCCAAAGCAATGATCGAATCAAAAGTCAACGATCAATATTACTTAGCCCAATATGGGGCCTGATGCAACATCCCCTTACAATCAACATCAAATTCAACAACCAAAGCCACTCAACCCAATACGGAGCCAGGACGCAAACGTCTCCTCAAAATCAATACCAACACGGTCTTATGGCCCAATATTAGTCATCAATAAACTTCACCACTAGAGTTTACACGTGAAACTTCTAAGATTTCATACAGGTGTATCATCAATTTCTAAACCAGACATGAATTCCATCAACTAACTATTACTTCGCCAATGTACATTATCATTATCTAAATTTACCAAGCAGATTGATCCACGAATGAATCTCGCATTTTAATAAATCAAAATAATAATAATAATAATAATACACACAGGTAATTATAAATATATCAAGATTAAGAGTATAAGTACGCTTAATGGCTAGAGAATTTATTTTATTAAGTCGGTATAAAATACTTATCTACTTAATCTGTGTCACGATCTAAACCTTTACTAGAACCGTGATGACGCCTAACACCGCTTTCTAGGAAATCCAACAACCAACAAGCAAAAATGAACAAAAATGAGCAAAAAGGACAGTTTTAAATACTCTTAAATGCAAAATAATATAAATAACTAAAGTCAGATAACAATACAACTGAAAACGATTCAAAAATCTGATGTCACCCAGTATATGATCTCTATAGAGTATTAAGTACAAAATCTGGATAACATATAATACTATCTGAAAGACTGAACAATAATAACATAAGTGGAGGAGGAACTCCAAGGCCTGTGAATGAAACAATAGTGCTACCTCGAAATCTTCCAACAACCCGAATCCGGCTTACTGACCGCTAATACGATAAGAAACACTTGATTTGCACATCAAGTGCGGAGTGTAGTATGAGTATAATGGACCCTATATACTAAATAAGTATCAAGCATAACCTCGGGGCTGAAAGCAGTGATGATCTTGGCAAGGTCTAATAATCATTTTCAACAACCAACAACGATAATAATAGCATAATAATAATAACAAAGGAAGAGCAGCAGCTTAATAATATCAACTTCATCTCTATCACATTAAAAGGAAATCAACATGCTTCCCAAATATATCAGTCAAGGCGCCAAATTTAAAGACAACATATATGAAATAGCATGAGGAAAGTACAACTTTATACCTGCATAACAAGTATTCATGCAAAAATCAATAGCACCATAGTGTAGCCATCAAGTAGACACGAGTCTTAGAACATGCGCGGTGCTTGATACAATTACCCCTCAATCGTACTCTCAACATGCTCACGATGCCTTGCTTGAAGTTCCTGAATCATCACACATACTCATGCTCATCACTATACGGGTGCCTGGCATATGCCCCTCACTAAGCACATATCAAGCGCATGCACTCAAAAGATTATACCTAACTCCACAGGGGAAAATTCTAGCCAAAGCGTTGATCAAATCAAAATTCAACGATCAGTATTACTTAGCACAATATGGAGCCTAATGCAGCGTTCCCTCACAATGAACATCACATTCAACAATCAAAGCCACTCATCCCATGACAGGGCCTGGATGCAAACGTCTCCTCACAATCAATACCAACACGGTCCTATGACCCAATATTAGTCACGAGTATAAAATTCACCGGTTGGGTTTACACATGAAAGCTTTCATATAGGTGTATCAACAATCTCAAAATCGAGACATGACATCCATCAACTAACTATTGTTTCTCTACTGTGTATTATCATTATCTAAGTTACCAGGCATGTTGACCCACGAAGGAATCTCGCATTTTAAAAAATCAAAACAATAATAATACACACAACTAAATATATTTAAATCAATATTAATAGTATAAGTACGCTTAATGGCTAGAGAATTTTTTTATTAAGTCAGTATAAAATATTAATCTCTACTTGAAGCGTGTCACGACCCAAAATTTCACTAGAGCAGTGATAGCGCCTAACATCGCTTGCTAGGAAAGCTAACAACCAACAAGAAAAAATGAATTAAAATGACAATTTAAATAGTCTCCAGTGTGCATTAATATTAATATTTGATGTCAGATAACAGTACAACTGAAAAATGATCCAAAAACTTGATGTCACCGAGTATATGAGCTCTATAGAGTATTAATTACAAAACTTGGATAAGGCTTAATACTATCGGAAAGACTGAACAATAATAACATAAATAAAGAGGGGACTCCAACGAACAGTAAAATAGTGCTACCTCATAATCTTCCAACAGTCTGAATCCGACTCACTAATAGCTAACACGATAAGCAAAATCTGATCTGTACATCAAGTGTAGAGTGTAGTAAGAGTACAACGCACCCAATATACTTAATAAGTAGCACGCCTAACCTCGAGCTTAAATTAATGACGAGCTAGGCAAGGTCTAATAACCATTTTCAACAACCAACAACAACAATAATAGCATAATAATAGTAATAAAGGAAGATCGGCTCAATAATATGAAGTTCATCTCTATCACTTTAAGAGGAACATCAACAAGCTTCCCAAATATATTATGATAAAATCAACATGACAAGTATTCATGCTATAATCAACAACAAAATAATGTAATCAAGTAAACACAAGTCTTAGCACATACATAGTGCCTATCACAGTTATCCCTCAATTATACTATCACATGCTCATGGTGCCCGGCTTGAAGCCCCTGAATCATCACACATACTCATGCTCACCACTGTACAAGTTCCTGGCATATGCCCCTCACTAAGCACATGTCAAGTGCATGTACTCACATGATTATACCTGACTCTAGAGAGATAGATCCTAGCCAAAGCGCTGATCGAATCAAAAGTCAACGATCAATATTACTTAGCACAATATGGGGTGTGGCAGCGTCCCCTGACAATCAACATCAAATACAACAATCAAAGCCACTCATCCCAATATGAGTCCTGGACACAAACGTCTCCTCATAATCAATACCAACACGGTCCTATGGCCCAATATTAGTCATTAATCTAGTCAAATCTCAATATGCTCACATCTCACTGTACCATACTCAAGAATAGAGAAAGGGATATGCCAACATGCCATACCTCAGCTCATGCCCGTGTCACACAAGCAAGGATACTAATAACATGTGAGATAACATACAAAGAGTATACAAAGACGGATATATAATATGCGGATATTATATCATGACTAGAAATATGACTACATTTAAGGAAACAACTAAACATAGATCTATCATGTCTCAATCAGATAAGTTCAAAGCCTAGATATGGTTTCTAGCATGAATAATAGCTCACATAGTCATAGATATCAATAAAATACGGTATCAACGAGGCATGATAGAAAAACAAGGCACATAATAGCCTAAATTCTACGCGGATCATGGTTTAACCATGGTGCATGTATCTTCGCTCGTCACCTCGCACGTGCATCACCTCAAACACATAATAAATATCATAGTCAATGGGGAAATTACCTTCAAATCAAGCTTAGGAAAAATACTTATTAAATCTTGATAATCAATACTTGAAAACATCAAAGTGTGAGAATCAATACTTGAAAAATCCCCTGCCTCTCGAATTGGCCTCGGCGGTTCAAATCTATCCAAAAACAACTCAACAATGTTAAACAAGGCTATAAACCAATTTCAATTAAAAAAGCCTCGATCTTATCCACTTGTAGAAAGCCAGCCAAAAATCAGCTCAAGCTCTTTTCAGAACTCGACAAAAGTCACAAATCTCGGCTACCCATTTGAATACAAGTCCAAGTATAGAAGTTTAATCTAAATACCACCCCGATCAGGGTTTGAATCCCCATTATTTACTCTCCAAAAGTTAGCACAAAACCCCCCAAATTTTTCTTTCAAATCCCATAACCTATGTGTAATAATCCATGGTGAAATAATATACAACATCAAAATCAAGTAAAAATTACTTATCCTTAATGTGGTGATGAAATTCTCCCAAACAATCGCTGCTAGCCGAGCAACAAAACTCCAAATGATAAAAAATAGAATAAACCCTCAATATTAAATTATGTTCCGTGATTGTTGCTTTTGCAAATCCAACTGTGGGTTCTGAAATACCACATCTACCAACAAACCTCACAGATGCAGAACCTATTTAAAACAACGACCTGCCTCTTCTGTCGCCAAACTTCTGGTCTTGTGGAGCTGCTAGTAGGGGTGTCACTGGTTCCGTTCGACAAGTTATTCAAATAATTTGTATCCTACTAATATCTTAGTTATTTCGTTTTATATTACAAAAATTAGAATTTTCAAGACCGTCACAATCATCCCAGTTTCTCTTCAGTATCGGTACTATTCGATTATATATATATATATATATATATATATATTTTTTTTTTTTAAATTTCATGTTTAAAGTTACTAGTCGAGGTTAGAATGCGATAAGTGCATACTTGCATAAGATTGTAGAAATACTCTCTAGATATCTTAACTATATTAAGGTGATGAATAAAAGGAACATGAATGATGTCCAGAATAGAGATTAATCATACTATTCTATAGTACCGTAAAACAAATTAAGCAAAGACAAGAGAATTATAAATCATACAAGTGGATAGTTACTAATTAAGATGGGACTAGATTAGAGTTTATTAGAAGATTAGTATCTACCAAGAGAAATCTAAATCATATGAGATGAAAATTATCCTATACTAGTAGCTTGCTATAGAAGATCACTAGAAAACCTAGTGGCTTGCTATTCTAGATGTTAAACTAATTTAGTTTCAATATGAGAAGTAGACCCGGAAGTTGGGACATTGGGTATTAATTACTTGGTTACTTGTAGCTATTTCCATAATCCCAAGGCAAAAAAAAAAAACTTATTACTTTGTTAGTTTTAAACTTAGCATATAAATTATACTTTTCAAATATAAATTTATTCGGTACGTTCGGTATTTTTTTGGTTTATGTTTTATAAAATATAAAAACTACCCTATTATTTGATGTAGTTATAAATTTATATAGAAAACCTATGGTTTGTTAATAAAATATTATAATCAGTTCGGTATAGTTCAGTTCAGCCGATTATTAAACATCCTTTGACACCCCTAGCTGCTGGTGCGAAGAATTTGCGCTTCTGCGCATGTGCTCTTCCGTATCAGGCTCTGCATCTTCGAACTTCTCCTGCCCAAGCCCAGTTTCTCTTTTGATTAATTCCCCCACGTACCTTCGACCTTGCACCTATGGCCAAAGTTCTTAAAGTGTGACACACCAGAACCAGTTCTACCAATCTCCTTCCAAATGTTCCATAATCCATCTAAAATACTCCCGAACCTCCCGAGACCCCGTCCAATAATATTAAAAAATCTCAAAATACAATACAGACTTACTTGAGGTCTCAATTCTCACAAAGTAACATTAAAACCATGAGTTATACCTGAATTCAAAGTTAATGAACTAATCAAACATCCAATTTCAAAAATCATGCCAAACCACATCTAATCGACTCGGAATTATCCAAAATTTTATGCACAAGTCTTGAATAACCACATGAACCTATCCCAAGGCTCAGAATCCCAAACAAACTTCGATAACTACAGAGTAAACTATGAGTCAAACTTAACATTTCTCCAAACCTTCGAGTTTTCAACTTTTGATAATTAAAGCTTTTTTCCAACTTTTGAAAATTAAAGCCAAAACATTCTAGGAACCTGCAAATCCCAATTTGGACCGACGCCTAAATCTAAAATCACTATCCAGAACTACCGGAATCATCAAAATACCATTAGAAGGTCATTTACTCAAAAGTTAAACCTTGGTCTACTCTTATAACTTAAGGTTCCAACAATGGAACTGAGTATCACGATCACTCCAAAACCTTTCAGAAACCAAACCAACCATCCCCGCAAGTCACAAAATAATATACAAACACACGAAATTATCAAATAGGGTAATGGGGATCAATTAAATAAAATGATCGGCCGGGTAGTTACATTCTCCCCCTCTTGAACAAACACTCATCCTCGAACGGGTTTAGAATTAAATTGATTATAGGCAGTTGAACAAAGGTACAATTAATAACAAGTATATCTTACCATGCATTGATGACTTATTTGACCATCTTCAGGGAGCTAGAGTTTTTTTAAAGATTGATTTGGGGTTTGGGTATCACCAGTTGAAAATTCGGGATTCTGATATTCTGAAGACGACATTCAAGACCCTCTATAGTCAGTACTAGTTCTTTGTGATGTCTTTTTAGCTGAACAATACCCAACAACATTTATACATCTGATGAACAGTGTATTCCAGCCATATCTTGACTATTTTGTCATAGTCTTCATTGATGATATAATGGTGTACTCACGCAAGCAGGAGGATCATGAGCAACATATGAGGATTGTATTACAGACATTGAGGGAGAAGTAGCTTTATGCTAAATTATCCAAGTGTGAGTTTTGGCTTGATTCTGTGGCATTGTTGGGGAATGTGGTGTCCAATGAAGGTATCAAGGTAGATCGGAAGAAGATTGAGCCAGTTAAGAGTTGGCCCAAACAATCTTCAGCTACTAAGATTTCGTGTTTCCTTAGTTTGGTCGGATATTACCTCCAATTTATGGAATGGTTCTTGTCCATTGCTGCACCTTTGACTAGACTGACCCAGAAGGGTGCTCTATTAAGGTAGTCTGATGAGTGTGAGGAGAGCTTTCAAAAGTTCAAGACTGCCTTGACCACAACTCCACTTCTAGTTTTACCTTCAACATCGGGTTCATTTATGGTGTATTCTGATGCTTTCCAGATTTGTATTGTGTGTGTATTGATGCAAGAGTGTCGGGTGATTGCTTATGCTTCACGCCAATTGAAGCCCCTTGAAAATATCTACCCCGTTAATGATTTAGAGTGGGCAACTATTGTAGAAGGATCTAAATTTGAGACAGTGGAGATGGTTGGAGATGTTAAAAGACTATGATATAACCATTTTGTATCATCCTAGGAAGACCAATGTGGTGGCTGATCAAAAACTGGCGGAATGCTCTCGAAACCAATTCACTCGAATGAGACAGAGGAGAGTAGAAATTCGTGTGTAGGGGTGAAATCCGGAGATCTACGAAGGAACGCCAAAAGTGAAGGTAGCTTCTGGGTCCCTACCGACATTGATGTTCAAATCATGGGGAGCGAACATGATTAGATACCCTAGTAGTCCATGCCGGGCCTAGTAGTTCTTGCAGATTTTCCTATTTCGGCTTGGATTGAAAATACTGGACAGGAAAGGAAGAGAAACTGTCCAGCCTTTCAAGCCCTACTATGTAAAGTGATGACTCGTAATCGATCAAACTGTTGGACCCTGGACCCACCCGGCCCGTATATTTCATAAGATGTGTTTCATTCGGGAGGATGAACTAGACGTTTTTTCATCGCCCCACCCAAGGCATATCGAACAAAAGATCTTCCCACTAATGCTTTCATTCTCCTGGTTGTGATATGGGAGCCTTAGTTCATGCATCAGCTTATCGAAATAACCTCTGCTCTCCCACTTCCTTCTATTCAAAAGGCGAGCCTTCATGGTGGCGATTTATGATGTGAATTCAGCGGATCGTTCCCCCTTCCTACGGGTTCCCCCACCAACCCAGTGACACACCAACCACGCCCCTTCTCTTTCTCCGATCATAAAGCCCCCTGATCCCTTTATTTGGTTGTCGCCGCCTGATAGAGGCAGAAACGGGGACCGCTGGAGCTATCTACATCGAGTGTTTCGATTGAAAGAGGAAGGGAGACAACTTAAATGCCAGCACAGAAATAGAAAGAGTCGTGCTTCAAAGTTCCTTGAGTAAACACTCAGTGAGTACGGGTAGCCTTGCATATATTCCTATTAGTGAGAAATCGCTAGCATCAGATGTTCAGGCCTTGGCCAACCAGTTCATGAGGTTTGATGTTTCGGAGCCTTGTCGGGTTCTAGTTTGCATGTTTTCTCGGTTTTCCTTGTTTGAGCGCGTCAGAGAGCGACAGTATGAAGACCTCCATTTGCTTGTCCTTAAGGAAACGGTAAAACACGGTGATGCCAATGAGTTATATATTATAGATGATGGGGTGTTTCAGATGCACAATCAAATTTGTGTGCCCAATGTGGATGGGTTGTATGAGTTGATTCTTGAGGAGGCCCACAGTTCGCAGTATTCCATTCATTTGGGTGCCGCAAAGATGTATTAGAACTTGAGGCAGAAGTATCGATGGAGGTGAATGAAGAAAAATATAGTGGAGTGTATGGCTCGATGCATGAACTGTTAGTAGGTGAAGTACGAGCATCAGAGGCCAGGCTGTTTGCTTCAAAGACTTGATATTCCTGAGTGGAAATGGGAGCGTGTTACCATGGACTTCATTGTTAAGATCCCCATTCTCTTAATAAATTTAATGCTATTTCACGAGATTATTCATCTTGTGTGTGTGCTGGTGTCCATTATTTTGGATCAGGTCTCATAGTTTGAATCCCAATTTTGGAGACCAGTGCAGCGAGAGTTGGACACACGAGTTGAGTTGAGTATAATATTCCACGCCCAAAGTGACGGGCAGTCCGAGCGCACCTTTCAAATATTGGAGGATATGCTACGTGCTTGTGTTATGGATTCCAAGAGTTCTTGGGAACATTTCTATTACTTGCTGAGTTTGCCTATAACAACAACTACCAATTAAGTATTGAGATGGTTGCTTATGAGGTCTTATATGGGAGGCGGTGTCATTCTTTAGTTGGTTAGTTTGACCAGGGAGAGGCTAGGTTGTTGGATACCGATTTAGTTCAAGATGCCTTAAAGAAAATCAAGTTGATTCAGGATCGGCTAAATACAACAAAATCTAGATAGAAGAGCTACGCTGATCGGAAGGTTCGTGATGTTTCCTATACGGTGGGAGAGAAGGTACTACTCAGAGTTTCACCCATGAAGGGTGTTATGAGGTTCGGGAATAAGGGCAAGTTGAGCCCTAGGTATATTGTCCCTTTTGAGGTGCTTGAGAGAACTGACAAGGTTAACTACAAGCTTGCATTACCACCTAGTCTATAGGGTGTTCACCTAGTGTTTCATGTTTCTATACTCCGGAAGTATTATGGTGATTCGTCTCATGTTTTGGATTTCAGCAGGGTTCAGTTAGATGGGGAATTGGCTTATAAGGTGGAGCCGGTGGCCATTTTGGATCGGCAAGTTGGAAAGTTTAGATCAAAGAATATAACTTAAGTGAATGTTCAGTAGGGAGGCCACCTAGTTGAGAGGGCTACTTGGTAAATCGAGCGGGATATGCGTAGAAGATATTCACACCTATTTGAGACTCCAAGTATGATTCTAAACACGTTCGAGGATGAACATTTGTTTAAGAGGGGGAGAATGTGATGACCCGTTCGGTTGTCTTGTGTAATATGGCCCCGCCCCCTTTTTATTGCTTATTTTATGTTCACTTATGGTTACCTAACTTGCTAGGTGGTTGGTTTGGTTCCGGGGATGCTATGGAGTGAACTGGGACACTTAATCCCAAGGTTGGAACCTTCAGTTTAAAGAGTTGACCGGATGTTGACTTTTATGAAAACGATTCCGGAATGGAATTTTGATAGTTCTTATAGCTCCATATGGTGAATTTGGACTTAGACCTATGTATGGATTATGATTTGGAGGTCGATAGGTCATTTTGGCTTGAATAGATGAAAGTTGAAAAGTTGAAGGTTTGGAAAGTTGGGAAGTTTGACCGAGAGTTGACTTTGTTAATACCGAGCTAGAATTTTGGTTTAGGGAGTTGGAGTAGGTCTGTTGTATCATTTGTGACTTGTGTACAAAATATGAGGTCAATCGGAGTTGGTTTGGTATGATTCAACATTAGTTTTAGAAGTTGGAAGTTCAATAGTTCTTTAGGATTGAATTGGGATGTGATTCGTGATTTTGATGTTTTTTGATCCGATTTAAGGCTTCAACTAAGTTTGTATTGTGTTTTGGACCTTTTGGTATGTTTGGACGTGGTTCCGAGAGCCTCGGGTATGATTTGAATGAAGTTTGGCTTAATTTGGCCTTGTAGAATTGTTGATCTCATATCTGGTGGAGTCATCATCGCGTTCGAGACATGGAGATCTCGTTCGCATAGAGTTGTTCAGTGGCAGGAGGTTTCTTTCATAGCGTTCATGAATATCTAGTGGGTATATGCTTCGTAATCGTGAGAGGGGACTCGTGTTCGCGCAGAAGGATGAGGCCGACTTGTGTACTAGGCATTTGGCCTTTGGGTTCGCGGGAGAGGGGTCGCGTTCGCATTCACGTTCGCATAGGAATTGGATCAAAGGTCATCGCGTTCATGAATGAGGCATCAGATTCGCAAAGGAGGTTTTGGAAGATGAGGATTATTGTGCAACGCGAACACAAGGCATTTTACGAGTTTGCGAAGAAGAGCACCTGAGTAGAATGTTTAAAATCCCGAATCGTGGGTTAGAGTATTACTTCACATTATGCGCTGTAGAGCTTGGTTTTGGGCAACTTTTGCTGGGATTTACAATTCATGGATCAGGGCAAGTGTTTTTGATACGAATTTGTTGTTATATCAGGATTCCATCTTTGTTTTATCATCTAATTAGTGGAATAAAGTTAAAAAAATGGGGGATTTTGTGGTAACTTTGCAAAAATGAAAAAATGGAGGTTTGAAGGTCGATTTGAGGTTGGAATTGGATGATTTTTGTATGGTTGGAGTCGTTTGAATGGGTGTTCGGAATTTTTGAATTTTTGCAGGTTCCAAGGCATGGGACCGAGGCTGACCTTTTGGGTTTACATTTTAGTTTTGGTTAAATATCTTAGCTTTATTATTCAAAATCCATTCCTATAGCTATTATTGATCATATTACGTTATTTTGGCTAGATCCGAGCCTTCCGAAGGATGATAAAAGGCTAGTTAAGGGAGTAATTTGGCTTGGTTGACATAAGTATTTTATCTAAACTTGGTTGAGGCACTAGTTGCCTGAATTACTGTGATAGCTACGTGCTATTGGGTCCACACTTGTTTGGGTTGGAGCCCATGTTCTAACACCGGGGTTATTTATCCATGCTCGGGTTGTGCTTAGGCTATGATATGCCTTGATATGACTATTATGATTTATGTTATGATGTTTCTCACCTTTGTGACATTGTTGTGAGCTATTTGAGTTGTGTTAAAGGCTATGTGGAGGTTTAATCCTTGAACGAACTTGATAAATGCTATTTTGTGATGAAATTCCTGATTTGAGCTAAGATAGCACACTTTGCACATGCCTACACTGTAGCATGTCATTTATACCAATCCAGTAGCATGAGATTCGATATTCATTCATCACATACATGTATTCTTGTTTAATTTCTCCCGTGTGATATGATTTGACTGGGTGGATGTGACCACCACAAGTAGATTGTTGTTGTTGAGCTTGTGACCATGTCGGGCAGATAGTTGTTGTTGTGCCTATGACCATGTCGAACGGATTATTGTTATTGTGTCTATGATCATGCTGGGAAGATCGTTGTTGTTGTTCCTATGACCACGCCAGGCGAATTATTGTTGTTGTGCATGTGACCATGCTAGGCGGATTGTTGTTGTTGTGCGTGTGACCATGTTGGGAGGATTGTTGTTGTTGTGCTTGTGACCATGCTCGGCGGAATGTTGTTGTTGTTGTGCCTATGACCATGCTAGGCGGATTATGATATTGACCAAGTGACCATGTCAGCCTGGTAATACGTTCAATTGGCTGGCTTGTATGTGGACTTGGATCCACCCCCCCTAGGGTCACTGTCTCATGTTTCTCTCTTGATGGTGTACTCGCGTATGTTGAAAAAAACTTATCGGTGGTTTGGAATGGAGGAAATCTGGCTAGTGTTGTTTGGATTTTGCATTTTATATTTACTTGCAATTTCCATGATTATTTACCTGATTTAACTGCATATCATCTCTATATGCCGAATATTGATTAAGCAGAGTATTTGAGAAACTGTACATACACATGATTCTTTCATGTGCTTTATGACTTGATCTCATTATTTCTCTATACTTGCTAAAAAGATGAAACTGTTTAGGTAATAACTAGCATAATTTATAATTTGTGCTTCTTTTATCTTGCCGAGGTTAGCTACGATACTTATTGAGTAAATTGGGTCGGCTGTACTCATACTACACTCTGCACTTCGTGTGATGATCCAGGTACATCTGGACACGATGATTGCTAGATTTGATGTTAATACCTGCTTGGAGACTTTGAGGTAGCTGCTATGATGCCCGCAAACCTTGGCTCTCCTTCTTTTCATTTTATTCAGCATTGTTCTATTTCTTAGACAGTTGTACTAGAGTTTCAGACTATGTAGATACTTAGTAGCTCAAGAACTCGTTGACACTAGGTGTTGGGATGCTAATAGTAGAGTTTCAGTTACTTTAATCATATGTTTATGAGATTTTACGTTATTGAGTTTAATAAACGTATTTTATTCAATTTTTTAGATTCTATGTGATTGTCGGCTTGCCTAGTTAGTGTATTAGGCGCCATCACGACGGGTTGGGATTTTAGGTCATGACAAGTAACGACGGGGATTTTACGTCAAAGATAGTGACTTTGAAGAACTTGTGCAACTCAATTACATGTATAATACAAAGATATGTTCAACAAATACAACTTGCACCGACCCTACTCAGAAAGAGGTATACACCACATAATAAGTGTGCTCAAATACTCATACATGTGTTAGACCCCATAGTTTTGTACGTGAGAGTACGCCGTAAGTCAATTGATGTAAGCTTTGAAATAAGATCATCTTTGAAAGTAAAAAAATTAAGTTAATCATGTTAACTTGGAGGTTACAAATATTTAAGATCATGGACTGCAAGTAACAAGAGGGTTGGAAAGATCAGAAGCTAAACCAATTGAAGAAAATAAGTTTCGTCGAAAGTCGACAAGTTGGGAATGTTATAACACATACTTTTGGGGTGATACTAGGGTGATCAAAATGTTAAGGAGCCTATATTATGAGTTAATATTATCTTATGATAGTCGTGTGTTATGCTTTGAACTCAAGCGAGTTGTGGAACAAAAGTTGGCAAAGGTCATCACAAATTGCATTCATAAATGTGCTAAACGTTAGGTCAAATGTAGCTGAGCTTTTCTCTGAATTACTTTTAGTTACTGGATGATACATTTACACATTGAATATCTACAAGACTAGTTTCTAACACATTAAACCATTTGTGAATACGGCATCAGAGTAGAGAGATATTCGCGTTTTGTGAGACTCCGCATACTGGTAGGTGACAAGTAGGTGCATCACCTACTTAAAGGAGAGCCCTCAATCAAAAGTTCCTAACGTCAGCCAAGAGGGGACTTTTAAGGGCTTATAAACTCATTTCTTTCAATCATCTTTCATAACAAGAAAACCATATTGAAACTCTGCAAATCCTCCCCAAAAACCCCACACGAACCCTAGATTATTTTAGGTGTTACAATGTGATTCTAGTGCTGAAAAGACCGGACAACTTGCTAGTTTCTCTTTCCCTTCGTGTAGCTACTTTAGGGGGCTGATTTGGGATGAATAAGGGCTAGTTTTCGTGGGTTCTACTCAGTCCAAGGTAAATTTATTCTTTTCCTTCCATTATCTATGCTTGTACGAGCTGTAACTCGATTGTAAAGACTAGATCTAGCGAGTTACGAAAAAGTGGTATGTTACTTGTTGTTGTATCAATGTTGGCTGGTTGTAAGCTTATTTTGATGTTGAATTAATGGCTGGTCTATAGGATAAATCTTAACTATGTACTGTTGGTTGTGTTTCTCAATTTGATAGAAAAAAAATAAGTCGAAACGTGTTTTAGTAAACTGAAAAATCAGTTTTGAGTTGCTGAACTTGTAGGACTATTTTGTGGGATGTTTCATGTTGCTGTTGGGTTGTCTTTTTTTGCTAATAATTTTATAGATTTTTGGAGGAGAAAAGGTGTGGAGAAACACAACATAATGATGGAATGGTGGGCTGGTCGTTAGTCGTTACAATTTTTAGGTTTTTTGACACTACTTTGGTTGTCGCTTTATGTATGAAGCGCTTAGGGTGTGTGGGCTATTTTATGGTATATTGTGATGGAGATAAGGTTGGAAAATGATGATATATGTTGTTATTGTTTTGTTCCTATTGTTGTTGGTATATATTATAGGAAAAGGGCCTTGTTACAGGGGGATGTTGCCCAAATTTACGTAAACGAGCTACTAGTTTAAGTTGGGAACTTAGCCTTTACTCAACACTGATTGTGAATCTCCTTATGCTGTGGTAGATTGAGTTGAGTTGTTTGAAGAATTTCTTGGGAGGTATTAAGAACTCAGTGGAGTTAAGGTGTATTGAAGATAAACCTTTCATTCATTTTGGCATGGCCCCGTAACTACATGCGGTTGATAACGAGGCATAAAGAGAAGTTCTTATTCTTGAATTTATGTACATTATCCTAGTCTCACAAGCTACAATATTCTCTCTTATAGGTACTTTATATTGAGTTAAGTATTGTATTCTTCAGTCAGCAGAGCAGAGAGTTTTTATATATATATATAAAGAATTACAGTATTTTCACCACTACTGAGCTATAATCGGTGGGCAGGCCCCTATTGGACAACCTCAGATCAGATGGTAAGTTACATACCGAGCCTACTGTAGCCGAGAGCCTATGAGCGAGCCCAGAATGGCCAAGATATAGAGCCTAGTAGGGCCGAGTACCTATGAGCGAGCCTATTACGGAAGAATAGTTACACATACCGAGCCTTATAGGGTCGGGAAACTATTTTACTTTCTATATCGAGAGAGTAGAGTCAGTATCAAAAGGTAAGCATATCTTCAATTATATTTGACTCCCAGGTACTTTCAGTTATTATATTATCATTTCAGTTTCAGCCTTCAGTTATTCTGTTGCCTTACATACTCAGTACATTATTTCATACTGACGTCCCATTTGCTGGGAATGCTGCATTTCATGCCTGCAGGTCCTGGTAGACAAAGTCAAACATCAGCTTGGTTGGTAAGCTCCACTTCATTGGAATTACCATGTCTATACCATGGAGTCCATTTTATATATACTGGTTTGATGGGTAGGTCAAATCCCTGTCCCGACCATGATACAGTTCACCATGTTTCGGGTGAGACAACCTAGCCGAGCGGGCCGTTATCGAACGCCATGCCGCACACATAGTGGTGATTGTCTTGGAAATTGTGATTGTGGTTAATGTCTCAAATGAGTCGACCTAGCCAATCGGGCCGTGATCGGATGTCATGCCGCACACATGGTGGTAATTGTTCTAGAAATTATGATCGTTGTTAATGTCTCAAATGAGATAGCCTAGCCGATCGGGCCACGATCGGACTCCGTGTAAAAGTACGCTGATATTGTGAATGATGGTATAGAGGTACTAAAGATCTATCAACCTAAAGATATGAAAAATTACTCTAAAACTTATGTGGTTCTTAACATGATGTTTTTGAATTGTTTGAAGCTCCTATTAACTTCATGATTGTTCCTCCTTGTATTATTATTCATTATATCTAGATAATGTTTAGTTATACATACTAGTACTATTCGACAATACTAATGTCTATTTTGTCGGGGGCACTGTATCTTTAAATGGATGCAGGTGGTTCCATATCAGGCAGTGTTGATCAGCGATAGTGGTACATCCTTTTCCTAGTAGACATGGTGTGCCCCACTTCATCTCGGGGTCATGAATTGTCTGTTTTGTTCATATTAATATCATGTTATGAGGTATAGACAGAGCCTTGTTTCCAGCACTATTATAACACTCTCTTGTATCCTTTAGAGGATCTGCAGACATAATGTGGTTTGCACATAGGTGTTAGAAAAGTCCAACAATGTTGTGTTGTGTTTTGATCACTTATTCCATTCAAACCATAAGAATTTGTGTATTTTGAGACTTAAAAATTATTTAACTAATGAAATGATTTAGTACTGTATATATGACCTTCATACTGTCTAATTAATGAAATCATGTCTTCTTGTTATCATGGGTGAGTTGGGTAGAAAGTATCTATCAGAGCCTAAGGGTGTGACAAACTTGGTATCAGAGCCTAAGGTTTTTATGGGTCCTAGGATGTCTCGGAGCCGTGTCTAGTAGTGTACACGGCTAAAATCGGAGAGCCCGATTTTATGGTATTACGGCGCTTCATAGCCCATCTTCAGTCCGTTCGAGTTTTTACATCGAGGAGGCATGTCAAGGGCTCTCCACGCTCGACCTCGAGGAAGTTTAAATTGAAGACCATCATGGAAAAGCAGGAAATTCCCAAAAGACACGTGGTTAAAGTTGATCAAGTACGCAAAATAGTACAAGCCCGTACAGTGGCATTAAATGGATGTACCAGCCATTTATCTTTGTATTAATTGCACATGTACTATGTTGGGTTTTCCCCTCTTATATAAAGGGTACCCTTGTCATTTTGTAAGATAGATGATATTCAATACAAGAATAAGAACATTCTCTGCTCTTTAAAGTCAAAACATTCTTTACAATTGCTCAATTGATTTATTGCTTTTCATTTATTGTGTTCATGAATTGTTCATCATTTATTACTTGTTATTGATCATAAATAGGCCGTCTTCGAGGCCTTCAATACTGTTGTAGCCTGTTCGACCGCCCTCGTCAAGCTCTCGAGCTCGACCTCGAGACCAATTTCGACCAAGTCTGAGACTCCGTCTCTCACCTGCTCGGTTTGCACAATCTCATTACCTTTTGCTTTTATCTCATTTTCTTATATCTCACTTAGTAACTATTGCCTAAACAATTGGTGTTAAAATAGATCACATATTGATTATTTTCAAGGTAAACAGTTTGGCCCCCACAGTGGGGCTAAAAATAATAGTGATTATTTTAGTGATGGTTTTCTAAAGACAAAAGTTATTCTTTACACTTTTTCTTGTCCAAGAATCTTCAATTTCAGGTCAAAAAATTTCTAACTCGGTAAATACACACGAAAACAACGGTCCTGAGGATCATGTAGAGAACGACAAAGCTTCTTCAGGTGTCAGTGTACCACCGCAAAACCCTGAGGGGGCACCAGTGCAAATACCTATCACGCAACGCTCAACATGTCGATGTAAGCTCTCATACAGACGGGAGTGTGCGCGATGAGGACCAACATGAAACACAGAGAGACTCTGCTCAAAAGGAAAGGGAGGTTAGCCTTCATGTCATTTTTGAGATGTTACAATAACAATAGGTGTCACGCCCTAAAATGGAGGGACGCAGCCGGCACTCAACCGGGTGATCCGAGTCAAGCGAACCTGATTTGCCTTTCCTACCCCACATGATAATATCGTACATGATTTGTATGAAACAGTGATATAAGTTTAAAAGCATGTGATTACCATAATAAGTCCAATTTCTTTTCCTCGTATTACATTATCATATTAGATTTCCCGTTACATACAAAATAGATACAACACTTCCAATACGGACCATGATTACGAACAATTACAACCACTGCCAAAAATATACATATATACACCCACATAGTGTCTACGGAGCCTCTAAGAATGTTTAAGAGTTTATACAATACTTACCGGCAACAAGGCCCCGACTATACCTTACAATACATAATATACTCAAAAGAGATAGCAGGAACTACACATGGCCCCGAGAGGAAGGGGGCTTACCAGTACAGCTAGAAGAGGATGAGGAGAAGACACCACTAACGGCGAGCTGGGCTACCTGCTATGGACCCACCTACATCCATATAAAAGATGTAGCGCCCCCGGCAAAATGGACGTTAGTACTGTGGAATAGTACTAGTATGTATACACAAACTTTATCCCAAGTACAATCAGGCAGTACACAATTAAGAGACAGTGATATAACCAAATAAATCAAGGTACGTGAAAAGAAACAACCATAATCAAACAAGTTTCACAATCTTTCCCCTTTTCCCCTTCAACATCATTATATTCAAGAGCCCATAGCTTTTCATTTCAGTAGTGATATCGATCACGTTTCCTCCTTATTACCACGGCCATCATTATTACCTCGTCCACCCTTATTACCTCACACCTCATGAAGCTTATTGCTTTGTGTTGCGGCGTGCAACCCGATCCCCCTGACAATCATATTTCATAACAGCAACCACAAGCAATTACAACACAAGAATTATCCTTTCAAGGAATACAATTTCATATTAACAGCTCATTTAATTGGGCCCAAGGCCCCACGACATTTATCAAGTAGAAAATTCCATGAACACGGTACTGCCACATTTGCTCAGTTCAGTTAAGTTCGTAATACTCCTTTCATTATTATTCCATGTATGGTTTTAAACTATTTCACACATTCCCACATAAGGTGTACATACCACATAATCGAACCCAACAAGAGGATTCTACGAAGGTTAAAGTTAGCCATACATACCTCGAACCGGGATTTTTTTCCCCTTAATTTCTAGCTCAAGTCACCGGACCTTCTAGCACCTTCAATCTAATTCACAATGTGACACATTTAAACTTAGAATTAGGAATCATGAACATGTGTTGAACTCATTTGAACTTTCTATCAAACACTAGGTGCTCCTTTAGATTAACTAACCTCTTTTTTTGGTTAAAGGTTACCCCACCCTACTTTCATTTACTAGATTATGATAAAATGGGTAAATGCATGAATGACTCTTAACCCCATCCTTACGAGTATCCTACCCATAAGTCATTTTTAACAAAATCTGGAAATTTGGGGTCAGTGGGGTGGAATCTTACCTCTTAGAGTGAAGAAATCCGTGTTTTACTTGATTAATTCCAAGCTTGATTGATGAAGGAAGACCAATTTGATGAAGCTGAGACTTTCTCTCTCTAGAACCCACTCTTTCCTCTCTCTAATTTCTCAGAAAAAGTGGTTAAAATGAAGGGGATGGGTGTTTTTAATGGATTGGGGTCCGGTGTTAAAATTAAAAAAACAGAAGCCCGACACAAGAATGCGGTCAGGAATGCGATCGCATTACTGACATGCGGTCCGCATAATCGAACGCATAATGGCCCTCAAGATGGGCCAAAATTTTGAAACACACAGCCTAGGTATGCGACCGTTGTGCGGTCCGCATACACGTTATGTGAGAGCATAATGCGTCGCATAACACCCACTTTCTGGAAAAAAATTGTATTCTTTAAATCTTAGGGGTACTTTTACTCAATTCTGGTCTGTTTCGAAAATTTCCATAATAACAACAACTCGGGGATTCATTCGGATATTATTATTATTTATTTATTTATTTATTTTTTGACAAGAAAATTTTACGGCTCTTTACAATAGGTGGCTATTGCTCAGCTACAAAGCCATCAGAGAAATCCAAGCACAACACCATCAGAAACGGCTCCTCGAGTCGAACAAGGACCAGAAAGGTCGAGCAATAATGGGTCAGCAACTGACCCCTCTATTATGAAGATGCTCGAGGACCTCACAATGAGGATTGAATCAGGCGAACAAAAGATAGAAACTAATGACAAAAAGGTGGAAGCCTATAACTCGAGGGTTGATCAGATCCATGCGCACCCCCTATTCTTAAGGGTGTAGATTCAAAAAGGTTCATGCAAAAGCCATTTCCATGAAGTTCCGCTCCAAAGCCCATCCCGAAGAAATTCAGAATGGCCGATCTCCCGAAGTACAACGGGACGTCTGACCCTAATGAGCACATTACTACTTACACTTGTGCTGTCAAAGGGAATGACCTAAGGGATGACGAGATTGAATCCATCTTATTGAAAAATTTTTGAGAAACATTGTCCGAAGGGGACATGATGTGGTATTGTAACCTGCCCACGAACTCGATAGATTCGTTTGCCATGATGGTAGACTATTTTCTGAAGGCACATGCTGGTGCCATCAAAGTCTTTACGAGGAAGTCTGACTTCTTCAAAATCAAACAAAGAGAGAATGAGATGTTAAGAGAGTTCGTATCCCTCTTCTAATTGGAACAGATGGAATTACCTCTGGTCTCTGAAAATTGGGCAGTACAAGCCTTCACTCAGGGCTTGAATGAAAGAAGCTTGATATCTTCAAAGCAGTTGAAGAAAAACTTAATTAAGTATCCCGCTGTAGTTTGGGCGGATGTGCACAACAAGTATCAATCGAAGATCAGAGTCAAGGACGACCAATTGGAAGCCCCCTCGAGCTTGGTGTATCCCAGCAGGCTCTTAACAAAGGAATCGAGACTTCCAGAAAGAGAGCCGAGGCCAATCAAAGAAAGGTATCAACCGTATATAGAAAATTAGAGAAATATCCCGAGGCGTAACATACCTCGAAGTGACTGATGGTCCAAATCGCACACGCAAATATACGTGGTCGTAGCAAATAATATAATGTTAAATCTAATGTCGAACCCACAGGGACTTGCATAAACTACTTATTGAATCACTCTAATTGCTATTTAATCAAGCCAAAACAAATCCAAGAATAGAACTAATTTATTCTACGATTATATGAACTAATTATCAAGTAACGAGAATATTATTGTGTATTCAATAATAACAAATATTGCAGGGTTGTGTTCACTTCACCATTCATATTGAATTCTAATTAACTCTCTCTTTCATATAATTCACTCATGGTTGCTAATTAATTGATAATTTCTCTCGTAGCCTTCTCCCGAAGTACTACTCGCCTATTCTCAATAGATTAACGCCTATATTCCTATGAAATTAATCTATTAGAATGCACTAATATTACGATGTTTAATTAACCACGGTGACTAGGTATATTCCTATCCTAACCACAAATCCGCTCCCCTGAAGGGTAAAGATCGCGCTCTCTTCAATTCTTCTCTAATCTATATACGGCTTTCCCAAGCATAACATAGATAGTATGTAGAACCTAATTGTTTGCCAAACAATTATGCAATTAAATGCAGAATTGAAGAAACAACCATATATTTAGCGAATTATAATCAAGGTTAAGTTAATATCGAATAAAAATATTCATGGCTAAACCACAACCCCAGAACAATGGGTGTTTAGCCACTAGAATTAAACAATTGCATATGTTTTGCATAAATGGAAAATACTAGATTAAGATAAAGAAAATTGATAATCCTTTGCTTCTTCAATGATGTTGTGTGTATATTCTCTCAAAAAATGGCATACTCCTCTCAAAGTTGTGTTTTTGGATCTATTTATATGTTTGGGACTAACCCTAAACGTGTAGGAGTCTTCTATTCCAACCGGAAAACACTTAAAAACCTTTAAAACTTGGAATTGACTTGACCAGGCACCCAGGCGTTAAGCCTCAAACGCTCCCTTTAACGCCTGCTAGCGCCAGGGTCACCCTGGCCTTAAGGGACAAACGCCCCCTTAACGCCTGGGCATGCCTGGCTTTAGGGGCCAAACACCCGGGTTTGGCCCGGGTCACTCCTTTTCGACTCTTGAGCGTATTTTTGACGTTTATGCACCCATTTAGCTCGGCTTCCATCTCCAATTCACCTACACATGAAATCGACTCCATTATGCACATATAACGTGTATTTTTATCACAAAAGCACATAAAATGTAAGGTATATAATGCTTAAAACTATGAATTCTAGCCACGCATCAACACCCCACACTTAGACTCTTGCTCGTCCTCGAGCAATATCCTTCAACACGTACACATTTCATTAACAAGGAGTATTTTACTTTTCAATCACACACATTACCCCTTAACTATGATCGATACCGGCAATCAAGTATGAACATACAAAATTTCACATTCTTTACCTTCCTTAGACATGCCCAAGCATAACAATTTAATCAATCATATCAACAACCTAATTGCAACCACCCNTAAGGTTGTAATGTAGGCTAAGGGACGGGTAGGATATATTTAGGAATAGTGACTAACCCTCCTAAGCACTTTAATACACTACTTTCACAAATCAACACATATTCTTCTCAACCAATTCCCTTGCCACAATTCATATTCAACATAGCCCTTTCTCAATTAAGCACTTCTATATTCTCACTAGCACAAACTAATAAAATTTGGAGGTGTGTATATTTTTGTACATATTTTTTTTTCTATTATATTTTTCTTTTTTTTTCTTCTTTCCTACACACGCTCCATACATGAAGATGAAGATTCAATGGCTAGTGACTTTTGAATACAATGTTTTTAGTGCACTAACAGGTCTTTCCATGGCTCCACTCAAAATCTATTTCCCAATATCCCACCTTACTTATTTTAGAGACTAAGTGTCTTAGGAGGAAAAGGTGCAAAAAACTCAATTTAAGAACAAAATAGGGGTACGACTTGTAATGTGGGTACCAAAGAAAAGGTCTAAAGGATCAAAGGGGCTAGCAATGGAATTTTGTAATTCTTATGTGACAAGCACATCCTTGATCAAGAAAGAAAATGCCTACATCATCTCCTAGACCATCATAACCTACAATTTCTCTTCGATTAACACACTGGGCAAGTTCTAGACTACACATGATAGCATAGAAAATAACTAAAACTCACTCACACTTTGCACATGACTCAATCACAACGGTTTTATTCAACTCTCAAGTTAAGCAGACACACAAAAAATTGAGAGAATTAAGCAATATTACACTATGTAGAATACAAGTCAAACAACTGAGCTAAGGCGTCACAAATTAGGCTATTTATTTTTTTTACTCGGGCATCACATGTCAAACCATATATCAGGGAAAGCAGAATGTATGTCATCACCTAATATGCCAGCATCAAACATGTCATAGGGTATCTCTAATTTACTCAGTTTCTTCCTAACTACTCTAAACAAAAACAAAATTAATTTAAATTACCCGGTTCAAGTTACACCTTTGGAAAAGAACCGTGGTCAAAAGAAAAAACAAGGGGGAATTACTACACTACCTAAAAAAACTTTTTGGTATTTTATTTAGACTTACTTCCCTCAAGAGAACTGTCTAAGAGGTCCATCGTCGGGAAAAGTTAAAAAAAAAAAAACAAACAACTACAAGACTTAACAGAAAGATCATTTACTTATCATGAATACAACTACAACATGACACCACATATGGTACAACAATTCCACAATTCGTAAGTACAACAAAATACAACATACACACCCCACACCTAATCCATGCATTGTCCCCAGTGCATTATATAGAGACAAAAACAGTAATAGAAGCAAGGTATAAGAAACTCCCTGATCATTCAGCGTTGTCATCATCTGACGCTCTCCACTCCTCCTCATGCTCATCTTCTTCATCATCTTCCTCATCTGAGCGCATCGGCTCTGCGTCACAGTCGTTAGGAGTGTTGATATCCTCATCATCAGGGAGCCTGTATCCCTCATCTGCTCCAATCATTTGCTGCGCATGAGCATTGAGCGGGTACATCTGATCCAATTCAACTCTCTCATCAACTGATGTCGGCCGACCTCCTATTCGCAACTGCAGATCCATCATCCCATAAATATGGGCCATGAAGCTATCATCCCGCACATTGCGCTCTGCATTGGTCAGGGAAGGCTCATCCTTCAGTCTTAGGCCAGAGATGTCAGTCTCTCATTGGAATTGATCAATGGTATGGTCAAAGTTGGGCTCAACCGCTACATTCTCATTTAGCAGGAACAGAGTTATGAAATTTGGTAATGGTATTCGATCAATTCTATTGCTCGAACGCACAAACCCCATTTGATAGCGCATCAGATGGCCCACAGTCACCCTCTACCCCGTCATGAGGAAGTAGAGCACACAAATCCTCTCTCGGCTGATTAAGGTGTCATTGTTGCATGGTAGTATCCGTGCTTAATCACTTTAAGCCACACCTGAGTCTCAGCCTTCATTTTTTTCTTTGGAAATCTTTTATGGCGATTTGTGGGTCTATCCCGAATCCAAGAAGCCTTGGAATCAACCCCACAAAGTGTGTGCCTCACCTCTCCATAGTTGGGATGGCGGATGAATTGCTCTAGAGGCTCCACCAGAACATTTTGTGCACCTAGGAAATCGCATATGGCCTTGGCCGAAAAATCTACCAAGTGCCCAGGAATTGGCACCAACCCGTTCTTTTCCTTATGGTCAAACCCTCCGTAGAATTCTCGAACTAAGTTGAGCTTGATGTCATCATTGTGTGTGAACACATATCCTAGCTCCAACTCATGGATGCTCCGCCAAATCGCTGGAAAATTTGATCTTAGGCTCTCTTCCTTAATGGCCCCTTCAGGGTGAACATGCTTGGGTTTGCAGTGTGCATACCATTTCCTGGATTGCACTAGTATGCTGTTGAGACCATATTCCCGTTCACCAGTGGGTCGCTGTATCATAGCAGCGACAGAAGCTACTGCATCCTCACCAGTCATACTGGAAGTAGCATCCCCCATTTTCTTTTCTTTTGGGGTTGTGGGGGTTTTGCTTTGCTTTTAGCTGGGGCCGAATACGTGGCCTTCCCCTTGATAGTGGCTCTTCTGAGTAGCATTGTTTTTGTTGCACATATGATCAGTAGTTAGTGGGTGTCACAAAGTGTGTAACAAAAGCTTTCCAAAGGTTACTCAGACTTCACCTAGGTACGTTAATGAATAATTGACCCAAAGGGTTTCTCGTGAGCCTTTTCACACTTAACATTTCATGGAGTTGACAATGGATGATACTAGTGGGTTGTTTCCCTGAGACTCGGGCTCCAAATGGGATATGTATTTCCATTGCGGCATTATATCGAGCACTTGGCATGCACAATTCCATGAGAGCTCTTATGGAATTGAGGGACTACCTTATGTACCCACATCTAGGTGGGGTTCCATAATACCACTTAGTTTAACAAATTCATCCCAGTCCTAGAGGGTTTCGGGGATTGGGATGCAAAAAATCATACAATATGAGCATGAAATTCATAAACCCATAAGAACCACCATGAATCATGGCTACACCATATATAATTGTAACACCCAAGTCGAATTTACACAGAATAGGGATAAAATCATACCTCAACGATTGATGAGTGTTAATTTGATGAGGTGAACCCCGAAATTGAGCCTGTGCAGACTTGTGTGTGCTGTGGGTGTGCGGATATGTGGGTGAAGAGTTGATGTGGGTGTGTAGATGTGTGGGTAATCTATGAGTTGTAGTGTGAGTGTGAGAGCAATTTGTTGTTTTTTTGTGTTCTTGGGAGAAAACTCTTGCTTGAGAGGGAGATGGGAGATGAAAAAATTAGAAGAAGATACTTACCTGGCATTAGGCATGCGTTTTAGTATTAAATCCCAGACCCGCTGGTGTTAGCCAGGCGTTGGACCCCAAACGCGCAGCCTACACTGGCGTTTGCCAGGCGTTAGGGCTGAAACGCCTAACCTGCCCTGGCGTTTGCCATGCATTAGCGCTGAAAGGCCCAGCCTGCCCTGGCGTTTCCAGTCGTTAGGGTTGTATCGCCAGGTACCCTCTAGCCTTCGTCTCACCTTCCGTCATGCAAGAACACTTCTCCTTTCACTTGAATACACTCGCAAGCTCGTTAGTACCTATAATTATATGAAATTCTTCAAGCTATGTTAAGATTTGACTGAGCATTGGGTTGCCTCCCAATAAGTCCCTTAGTTAATGTCGTGGCACGACGATTACAACAAGTCAGTAGGTTGCCTCCTATGAAGCGCCTGATTTAACATCGCGACACGACGCAGAACCTCGCCTCAGTCATCAGTGAGCACGATTTTGGTCTTCTCACGATTTATGGTACCACCCCAATAATGTTTGACTCTATGCCCATCCACTAAAAATGTTCCTTCACCATGTATAGCTCGCAATTCAAGTGCACCATATGGAGTGACTCTCACTATTTCAAACGGGCCTGACCATCTCGATTTCAGCTTTCCAGGAAACAGTCTAAGCCTAGAATTGAATAATAGTACATGTTGGCCCGACTCAAAATGACGCGGATGTATATGTTTGGCATGCCATCTCTTGGTCTTTTCTTTGTAAAGTTTGGCATTTTCGTATGAGTGAAACCTGAACTCATCCAATTCATCCAACTGCAACATTCTTTTCTCACCCGCGGCTTCAAGGTTCATGTTTAACTTCTTGATGGCCCAATACGCCTTGCGTTCAAGCTCTACGGGCAGGTGACGTGCCTTCCCGTAGACCAGCTTGTACGGTGATGCCCCAATTGGTGTTTTGTATGCTGTTCTGTATGCCTATAATGTATCGTCTAACTTAGCAGCCCAATCCTTCCTGTTAACACTAACCGTTTTCTCCAGTATTTGCTTGATTTCTATATTGGATACCTCTACTTGGCCACTAGTTTGAGGTTGATATGTTGTTGCAACTTGATGATGGACCCCATATTTAGCAAAAGGTTATTCAACAATCGATTGCAAAAATGGTTTCCTTCATCACTAATCAAGGCCCGTGGAGTGCCAAATCTGGAGAATATATTATTCTTCACAAACGCAGCGACAACCATGATGTCATTCGACGGCAATGCAATTGCCTCCACCCATTTCGACACGTAGTCAACTGCCAACAAAATGTATTTATATCCCCTGGATGATTGGAATGGACCCATAAAATCTATCCCCCATACATAAAAGATCTCTACCTCCAAGATATTATTCAAAGGCATCTCGTGCTTCCTTTTTATCGTTCCTGTTCTCTGGCATTGGTCACACTTTTTAACAAATGCGTGGGCATATTTGAATAGTGTTGGCCAAAAGAAACCAGATTGTAGCACTTTTGATGTCATTCGATCGCCACCATGATGGCCTCCATATGGTGATGCATGACAATCGTACAACACCCGTTCCACTTCTACATCAGGAACACACTTCCTCATTAACTGATCACCGCATTCTTTGTACAGGTAGGGCTCATCCCAGTAGTTGGACTTCACATCGCGTAAGAACCTTTTCCTTGCTTCAGATTTTATTTCAGGGGGATGTACCCCACTCACCAAATAATTCACATAATCGGCATACCACAGAGGAGGGTCTTGGGTTATAGTAAAAAGTTGCTCATCAGGAAAGACTTCTTTAATATCTCCACCTTCCTCAACATGATCATGATTTTCCAGCCTTGACAGGTGGTCAGCTATTTGTTTATCATTTCCCTTTCGGCCTCAACATGATCATGATTTTCCTGCAACAATAAAACCCAGTGCATCAATCTAGCTTTAGACTCTTTCTTTGTAAATAAATACCTGACTGCTGCGTAATCTGTGTGGACAATAACTTTTGTGCTCACCAAGTATGCCCGGAATTTTTGAAAGGCCCACACCACAGCTAACATCTCCTTTTTAGTGCTGGTGTAATTATGTTGTGCATCATCGAGGGTCTTACTCGCATAGTAGATGGAATAAAACACCTTGTCTTTCCGTTGGCCTAGCACTGCCCCAATTGCATGGTCACTTGAATCACACATAAGTTCAAATGGTAGTGACCAATCAGGTGCAACAATTATGGGGACAATTACCAATTTCTTCTTGAGCTCCTCAAATGCCTTCAGGCAGGGTGCATCAAAATTGAACTTGATATCTTTTTCCAGCAACCTGCACAGTGGAGTAGCAATTTTAGAGAAATCTTTAATAAAGTGCCTATAAAATCCTGCGTGTCCCAAGAAACTCCGGACACCCTTCACTGAATTTGGTGGAGGTAGTTTCTCAACTGCCTCCACTTTTTCCTTATCAACTTCGATGCCATTTTTAGATATTCTATGACCCAAGACAATGCCTTCCTGCACCATGAAGTGACACTTAACCCAATTTAACACCAGATTCATTTCTTCACAGCGGGCTAACACCATGCTTAGGTTTTCAAACAGTCATCATAAGATGCCCCAAAGACTGAGATGTCATCCATAAACACTTCTACGAATTTTTCAACCATGTCGGTGAAAATCGCCATCATACATCTATGGAAGGTGGCTGGTGCATTGCAAAGACCAAATGGCATTCGCTTGAAGGAGAAGGTGACATAAGGGCAAGTAAAGGTGGTCTTCTCCTGATCCTCTGGGCATATGAAAATTTGATTGTAACCTGAATACCCATCCAGAAAACAATAATATTCATGCCCTGCTAACCTGTCCAGCATTTGATCAATTAATGGGAGTGGAAAATGATCCTTGCGGGTTTCTTTGTTGAGCCTTCGATAATCTATGCAAACTCTACAACCCGTGATAGTGCAGGTAGGAATTAGCTCATTTTTCTCATTCTCAATCAAGGCTATCCCTCCCTTTTTGGGTACACATTGAATCAGGCTCACCCAATTGCTGTCAGAGATAGGAATGATGATGCCTGCATCCAGCAATTTTATGACTTCTTTCTTCACTACTTCTTTCATAATGGGATTCAACCTCCTTTGCTGCTCAACACTCGGGCGAATTCCATCTTCCAAAAATATTTTATGGATGCAAAATGATGGACTGATACCTTTAATATCTGCGATGGTCCACCCAATCAACTTTTTGTGCTCACGAAGTACCCAAAGCAATTTATGTTCTTGTGTATTGGTCAGGCTGGATGAGATGATCACGGGCAATGTTTCAGAGTTCCCCAAATAGAAATAGCGTAAATGTGCTAGAATAGGTTTGAGTTCCAGCTTTGGAGCCTCTTCAATAGATGGCTTAGGAAGGGTTAGAGTAACAGGCTTATTCAACTCTTCCAATTTTCCTAGCCTGTGGAGGTAACTGCAGGAAACCTCAAGAATTTTCTCAATATCTTCCCTTGTTTCATCCTCACAGTCTTCTGCATCCCCAACCAAAACTCGCTCAAGAGGGTCAATAGGATTCATGNTGAATATGAATGATCCCAGTTGAACCAGCACATCTTCAATTACTCCCTCAGGATGGGCTAGGGAGCGATCAGCCAATTGTAAAATCACTGTTGTTGGGCGTGGTTCACCCAATCCTAACTGCTTGAACACAGATAGTGGCATCAAATTAATACTTTCCCCAAGATCGCACAGAGCTCGCCCGAATGCATGCTTACCGATTGAGATTTGGATAGTAAAGCTAACCATATCTTTTAATTTCTGAGGTAGCTTGCTTTGAATTCTTGAGCTAACTTCCTCAGTGAGTGCCACTGTTTCGAACTCAGTCAGCCTTCATTTATTGGCCACAATGTCCTTGATATATTTAGCATATTTGGGTACCTCCTGTAGAATGTCTACCAGTAGAATATTGATTTGTATCTGCTTCAAGAGATCAAGAAACTTTTTGTATGCTGCATTATCTTTCACCTTTTGCAACCTTTGAGGGAATGGAGGGGGTGACCTTGCAACAAATGGTGGGGGTTGCTTAACACTCACCTCCTTTGCTGGCTTATCTGATTCTTTCGGGTTGTCTGAAGTTGATTCAATAGTGGTTGGTCTCTCATCAAAATTTACCTTCTTTCTCTGACTGGGCTGGACTGTCTCCAACTGCTTCCCATTCCTCAATGATATAGCATTAACATGTGCTTTGGGATTAGCTTCAGTGTCACTTGGAAGAGCCCCCGTTAGTCGGGTATTTTGAGAACTAGCCAGTTGCCCCACTTGACATTCTAACTTTCTCGTGGCTACAGTCTGGGCATGGTGATCAGCCATTATTTTCTGATTGAAAGCAAGTTGGTCATTCATCATTCTCTTCATAATATCCTCAAGGCTTGCTGATGGTTCAGCCTGGGGTGGTTTGTACTGTTGTTGAGGTGCTGGATGCCTGTAATTATGTTGAGTTCTCTGATTTCCACCACAAGAGAAGTTTTGGTGGTTTATCCAGTTGGGGTATAGTTGTTTCCATATTGATTTTCTTGTCCCCTATTAGCGTTACCCACAAAGAAGACAGTCTCTAGATTAACTGGGCATAACTCACTTGAATGACCCTCTCCACAGGCTTCACAAAATACCAGAATCTGTTGCACTGGTTGGGCCTGTTGCATTGATTGAGATTGTTGCTTGTTAATGATCAGGTTCATCTCATTGACTTGGTTAGTCAATGTGGAAATCTGAGTTGACAATGGTGAAACCACATCTAGTTCAAGAACCCCTGGTGATTTCTGAACAATATTTCTCCCCATCTCACCTTGCCAGTTTGTGTTGCTTTTGGAGAATTTATTCAGTAATACAAATATTTCATCATAATTCTTCTCCAACACCTGACCTCTAGCTGCTGTATCTACCACACTTTTTGTTTGCGGATGGAGCCCTTCAATGAAAGTGTGTACTAACACCTCGTTTGTCTGATTGTGATTAGGACAGTCACTGAGTAGCCCCTTGAACCTTTCCCATGCTTAATTTAACGATTCACCTGTTTTCTGCCTAAAGGAGACTATCTTACTCCTGATCTTTGCAGTCTTTCTTGAAGGGAAGAACCTTTCCAGATATTTCTCGCCAGATCGTTCCATGTTGTGATGGAATTAGCTGGTTCTTCCTTCAACCATCGCTTTGCTTCACCCAATATAGAGAATGGGAAAAGCGTGAGCCTCACATAATCTGGCATGACCCCGTTAGTGATATAAGTATCACTAATCTCCAATAAGTTCAAAATGTGTTACTGCGGATCCTCGTGTGGAAGACCCAAAAGATGCCCGTTTGCATGAAGTAGTTGGATCATGCTCTGTTCCAGCTTAAAGTGCCCAGTGATTCTGGGCTTCACGATGGTGGAGGTGACATTAGCAATGCTTGGCATTGTCACCTCCTGAACCGCCATGTGTTGTTCCTCTGCCATGTTCACAGGAAATCGGATGAAATCCTGAAGATTGTCTGTATCTCTTTCTTCTCGCAATCTCCTGTGAAATGATCTCTTAGGTTCGGGGTCAAAGCCGTCAAGTCTATCCTAGCTTCTGACCCTCCGCATTCACTCTAAGTTCCTGAGATTAGAGCAAAAATCACGTGACAGTAGACTTAATGAAATAAACAATTAAAGCAAGTAACTAAAAAGTAGTCTATATTCAAGTCCCCGACAACGACGCAAAAAACTTGATGGTCCAAATCGCACACGCAAGTATACGTGGCCGTAGCAAGTAATATAATGTTAAATCGAATGTCGCACCCATAGGGACTTGCGTAAACTACTTCTGGAATCACTCTAATTGCTATTTAATCGAGACAAAACAAAATCCAAAAAAATAACAAATTTATTCTACGATTATATGAACTAATTATCAAGTAACGAGAATATTGTTGTGTATTCAATAGAGACAAATATTCCAGGGTTGTGTTCAATTCACCCTTCATATTTCATTCTAATTAACTCTCTCTTTCATATAATTCACTCATGGTTGCTAATTAATCGATAATTTCTCTCGTAGCCTTCTTCTGAAGTACTACTCGCCTATTCTCAATAGATTAACGTCTATATTCCTATGAAATTAATGTATTAGAACGCACTAAGATTACGATGTTTAATTAAGCGTGGTGACTAGGTATATTCCTATCCTAACCACAAATCTGCTCCCCTGACGGGTTAAGATCGCTCTCTCTTCAATTCTTCTCTAATCTATATACGGCTTTCCCAAACATAACATAGATAGTATGTAAAACCTAACTGCTGGCCAAACAATTAAGCAATTAAACGCAGAATTGAAGAAACAACCATATATTGAGCGAATTATAATCAAGGTTAAGTTAATATCGTATAACAATATTCATGGAAAAACCACAACCCCAGAACAATGGGTGTTTAGCCACTCATACTAGAATTAAACAATTGCATAAGTATTGCATAAGTGGAAAATAATAGATTAAGATGAAAAAAATTGATAATCATTTGCTTCTTCAATGATCTTGTGTGTATATTCTCTCCAAAAATGGCATCCTCCTCTCAAAGTTGTGTTTTTGGGTCTATTTCTATGTTTGGGACAAACCCTAAACGTGTAAGAGACTTCTATTCCAACCGGGAAACACTTAAAAACCTTTAAAACTCGGAATTGACTGAACCAAGCACCTAGGCGTTAAGCCTCAAACGCCCCCCTAACACCAGGGCAGGCCTGGCGTTAGGGGCCTAACGCCTGGCTAACACCAGGGTCACCCTGGCCTTAAGGGCCAAACCACCCCTTAACGCCTAGGCATGCATGGCTTTAGGGGCCAAACTCCCGGGTATGGCCCGGGTCGCCCTTTTTCGACTCTTGAGCGTATTTTTGACGTTTATGTACCCATTGAGCTCGGCTTCCATCTCCAATCCACCTACACGTGAAATAGACTCCATTATGCACGTATAACGTGTATTTTTATCACAAAAGAACATAAACTGTAAGGTATATAATGCTTAAAACTATGAATTCTAGCCACGCATCAGTGACCAAAGGATAGATTGAGGCCAGAATCCTCGGGGACTATTTAACAAAATGGGGTTCGACAGGCTCCTAGAGCTGATAGAGGCACCCCGGCTATCTGAATACAACTTCAACATCGATGTATCATACATCGTATCAACCATAAGCAAAATCAGGGACACCGGGTGGCCAACTCCCATGCTATCAGATCCTTCGCAGAGGAACCCCAACTTGATATGTGAATATCACGATACCCACGGTCATAGGACCGATGATTGTAGACAGCTTCGAGAAGAGGTGGCCCGATTGATTAGCAAAGGGCACCTTCGAGAGTTCCTCAGTGACCGACCTAAAAACGAATTTCGGGAAAGAGAGGCGAATAAGAAAAATGAAACAGAAGAACCACGGCACGTCATCCACATGATTATTGGGAGAGTCGACGTAACTCAGGGACCCATTTTCAAGCAAAAAAAGTATCCATCGCCAGGGAAAAGTGAACTCGGAGCTACATACCTGAAGACGATCTTTCATTCAGCGAAGAGGACACCGGGACCTTGTCTCAACCTCATAATGACACACTTGTAATTTCTTTTATTTTTAATAAATTTCACATTAAATGTGTGCTCGAGGATCCAGGAAGCTCGGCCAACATCATTAGATGGAGGGTGGTAGAGCAACTCGGATTGCTCGACCAGATCGTGCCCGTCTCCCGTATCCTCAACGGATTCAACATGGTGAGCGAGATAACGAAAGGGGAAATCATCCTCCCAGTCAACGTGGCCGGTACTATGCAAGGTACCAAGTTTCATGTCATCGAAGGTGACATGAGATACAATGCATTGCTTGGAAGTCCATGGATTCACAGTACGAGGGTGGTGCCGTCAACCCTTCATCAAATGATGAAGTTTCCTACAAAGGATGGAGTAAAAACAGTGTACGGAGTGCAACACGCAGCAGAAGAAATTTTTGTAGTGCACGATGCGACACCAATACCAACACCTTTTACACGGAAGGAGCCAAAAAGCAAGAAAATATCCAAGTAGCAATCATAAACTACATCCTCGAGTGAACTAACAAAGGACCGTGCTGCGTCCTCGGAACGAGTAACTGAAGCATATCGAGGCATGAACGCCACCACAGTTAAGGTAAAACCATCTCCCTCTTTCCTTCACATTTTACACTAACCTATGTGCAGGTGGTCAACTGAAAGGAATCGAAGCACCCTCCAGCCCGAAGGCCTTAGGTTTTAAAGTATGCGTTGCGCTCTTTTTCCCTCATGTCGGATTTTATCCCAAATTTGTTTTACCGACGAGGTTTTTAATGAGGCAACATCCATATGCTACCTAAGGAGAAATCACCAAGTATTTAAGGCTTCTCTTCAATCAACTTCAACTACTGACGGGCATCTCCTCTGGGAGATCACCTCCTCGAAGAAACTAAAATATGCTAAAAAGGGCCTCGACAGGAGAACAATGTATAGGACCAAACGGCCGAATGAGCCATGTCCACATAGAATAATCGAACCCTCGACGGTAAAAAAATGTATACTCATACCAAGTAGTCCGAGGATAATCTTTTATCATCAAAACACTTCGCGCGTCAAAGAAGTTTGCTATTTTCACAAGAAACAGCCCCATGGCCAGAAATTTCCCAAACACTCGGGAATGAGACCAAAACTCGAGGCCGTAAGACCTCAGGGCAGGCAAATTAGAGCTCATAAGCCCTCCATGAAGCACCAATATAAGACCTCCATGAGACAATATCGCACATGTAAGACCTCGACAAGGCATGCTAAAACTTGTAAACCCTCAACGAGGCAACGCCAAAATTGTAAGACCTTAATAAAGGCGTAACCCCGAATCGGGGACTGTCCTTGACAGTCACCCCATTGAGTCATCAAAAAACTCGAAGCCATAAGACCTCAAGGCCAACAACTTTGAGCTCATAAGCCCTCCATGAGGCACCAATGTAAGCCCTCCATGAGGCAATACAAAAAATATAAGACCTAAAGCATGGCATGTACAAACTTGTAATACCATAAAAAGGCATAATCCTGATATCAATGTCAAGGCTATATATCGAACTGGTAAGACCCCTAAAAAGGCATACCCTCGATATAGACGCCGAGGCTATCTCACTCAAGGACTAAAAGGCTATGGCCAATTACGATGACCACCGTCATAAGGCTCTGGGCAAACTAACGCGAGTCAGAGACGTCCGACTGTCGCCATAAAATCACAAGCCTCCAATTACTTCAAAAAGAACCGGTTAAAGGCCGTACCGACCTAAGGCGTAAGAGCCCAAGTCACCAGCTACATTAAAGGTCGTACTGACCTAATGCATAAGAGCCCAAGTCGTCAGCTATATTAAAGGTCGTACCGACCCAATGCGTAAGAGCCTAAGCGCTAGCCCAAAGAGCCTCAGGGCCTATTAAAAAACCTAAGGGTCGATGAGCTCGAGTCGAAACCCGAATCGAATAATGAGCCCTAAAAGGTTAACTAAAAGCGCATCAGGGCCAAACGCGTAAGAGCCCAAGTCGCCAGCTACATTAAAGTTCGTACCGACCTAATGCATAAGAGCCCAAGTCGCCAGCTATATTAAAGGTTTTACAGACCCAATGCGTAAGAGCCTAAGCGCCAGCCTAAAAAGCCTTAGGGCCAATTTAAAAACCTAAGGGTCGATGAGATCAAGTCGAAATTCGATTCGAAGACTGATCCCTAAATGGTTAACTAAAAGCGCCTCAAGTCCAAACACGTAAGAGCCTAAGTCGCCAGCTACATTAAAGGTCGTATCGACCAAATGCGTAAGAGCCAAGTCGCCAGCTTCACCAAAGGTCGTACCGACCCAATGTGTAAGAGCCCACGGGCCAGCCTAAATCAGGGCCAATTTATAACCCCAAGGGTTTCATTTCGAAGTCCAATTCATCAGGCTAATTATCGACAAGAAAAACAGAAATACCAAAGAATTTTATATATATATATATATAAATTTATTACAAATATACATGTACAATGATTCCGCATGAGTTTTATACAAAGGATAAGAAAGAAAAATATAGTCCACTCTCGGGACCAACTCCTTCGACGACCCCTCAAACCAGCTACCACGACAGCCTTCAAATATCAGCATCCGCTCAAGAGGAAACGAAAAACATGGCGTCGATCTTATCCGCCTCAGCCTGCTTTATCTCTTCCGAGTGGTCAAAGACCCTAGCATGAATCTCTTCGACGGTATCCCTCTTAGACCTGCATGGGGCGTACTCATTGCCCCTTCCTCTCTCTGTCAAAGGCTCCCCTCAGATCGGCCCGAGAATCAGCAACATCTTTCAAATAAACGTCCACCTTCTTATCGACCTTCGCTCGAACTTCTTCAGCTTCAGCCCGGGCATCCACGACCTCGGCCTTCATATTCAAAAGATCAGTCTCGAGCTTGGCAATCCTGCTCTTCTGAATCGAGCTACTCTCTCGAGCATTACGAAGTTGTACCTCGAGGGCAGAGGCCTTGGCCAAGGCATTCCTTTGGGACACAACATGAACCCTATTTGCGCCTTCAACGTACCATATTCGGAATTCACTTGCCCGGCTTTGACCCAAAGGCATTCCAGCGCTTCCATTTTTCTCTGCAGCTGAAGCACCGAAACATTAGTTCCAGAAAATGGGAAAGGAAGCATGTACTCCTTCGGGATAAGAGTTACCTGATGCTCGAGATTTCCTTCGTAGTTTAAACTTTGATGCATCTCCGATCGAAGATGTATCAACTCTTTTGTCTTCTTATTGCAAAGAAGCCTGAGAGATTTTTCCTTGCCCAAAGCTTTCCGCAACTTGGTCTCACAACGAAGAAGCTCAAACTTGAGCTTGTTAAAGGCCTATGGAAAAGAAGCTTCCGTTCAAAAGATTAAAATATGTAGCTAAAAAATCTAACAAAGTCACCCAAAACTCACCACGAAGCAGAGCCACTGAGCCTCCTCAAAAGTCGAGCGTGCGTCTACTGGCCTGGGCCCATCGTCCAAAGGTGAACCGCTCTCGATGGGGATATGATCTCTTGAGACCCCAGTTGATTTAGGCAGCCCCTGGCCCCGAGTCTCCCTTGAAGTACCTTCGAGGGAGGAAGCAGACGATGGTGAATGACTCTTGTTCCTTCCCTCTCGTGGAACCTCTCCCTCGAGGCTAGAGGTCCCAGGACCGGCAGGATCAAAAACCTCGGGAGGGCCCCTAGCTCGAGCAAAACCCTCTCGAGGAAATATAATATCCACGAAATAACCAACGCATATAAAGTCCTCTTCAGCGACGTCATCTCCTTTGTGTCTCCGGGCAAGCCCCGCCTTATTGAGAATGTCCTCCTCCATCGAGGACCTTTTTCGCTTATTATCCTCCCTCGGCTCCGAAGACGACGACTCTTACCTCTCCTAGAAAGGCCACGATGTCATCTTCAAAATTCCACCAACACCTGCGGTATCGAAGTTAATACGCATAAAAGGAAACATTCCTCAGAAAGCAATCACATGGCTAATACCGTGGTGCTTTACTTCCCATATACCCTTCGACAGATCTCGCCACTTGCGTTCATCATAGGACGATGAAGTTGCCAGCCTCCGAGTCCACTCCGCAAGATCGGGGATCTCTTCCGACATCTACGGGACTACTAAGAAAGAGAAAAAAAACATTCTTATAAATCAACAAAAGTAAAGGGCACTATGGTACGACGTAGTACTTACGTTGGAAGTTACATTTTTTGGGGAACGACAGGAACTCTATAGGAGTGATGTTGACGGTCCTCACTCAGAAAAACCAACTCATCCATCCTCGGTTTTGGTCCTCATCATCACTGGCAATAAAAGGCTTGGTGGATCGACATTGTAACGCAATCAGTGCTCAACAATGATGAGGTCGATATAATCTGATAAGGTGGTTAAGGGTAAACTCGAGCTCAACCTTTTCAGTAAAGTAACTCATCATCAATACTATCCACTAGAAGGACAGATGAATTTGAACCAGAGTGAATTGAAAACTTTTGCAAAATTCGAGCACAAGGTGGTCGAGTGACCAAATGTAAATGGGTACATATAAACGTTCAAGAATCCTTCCACGTCAGCCATAAAATTCTCTTCTAGGGAAGGTATCTGCACCATCACATTTTTTTCCACGTCCGCAATCTCTCCTAACATCGTCGAGGTGGTTTTCTTCTATCGATCGGATAAACCTCAACGCATGCTCTCGACAGCCTGGAGCATCGAAGGGATTTTTTAGTGCAAAGTCTTTTTTCAAAGAAAAGCAACTTGAGGTTAACTCGTCGTACGCCGGCGGTGTACCACCGACCGGGCGAGAAGCAGAGGTAGAGTTACCTTCTTCTTGGTGGATGGATTTGTGCACAACAGCCATAGCTATTTGAACAAAGATAAGGAAGAAGATAGCTCAAACGGTTTTGCAAGCGGAGAAAATGAAGAGAACGTTGAAGAGAAAACTAGTTTTTCAAAGTAGCAATACCTAAACTAAAGAAGGAGAAATTATATATAGAACAAGTGGCAGCTGTTCACCCATTTTGAGGGCCAATTAACTCTCACAAGGTCGTTATAATTTTTGGGAAAGTGTACCAGTGGGGCCACTTCGGTCACTTCACGGTCATGTCATATAAATGACGCTGTCATACAGCGTTTGAGGGATCAAAACTCCCATGTCAACCTAGCCTCGAGAAGGTGTCCGATCCCGAGGATCTCTGTCAAGAACAGGTCCCGAAGATCCAAATTCAGAGCTCGAAGGTTGACTTTCGCATAAGTATTGTCGGGCAAAGTTTGGAAGATATGAAACAAAGAGATATTTTTATTCCAGAAAAAATGTATTTACAAGGTTTTTTTTACAAAAACTCCCCTTGGGGACCCCATGTACAAAAAAGAGGAAAACAACAGTAGGTAAATCTATTCTTCGGCTTTCAGAGCCTTCATCTGACGTAGTTGACATTGCCGATTCTTCCTCCAAGGACCTGGCTTCTTCAATCTCGACAGAGAGATCAACGCCTTTAACGCTCGCTTCCTCGAAGGCTTTCCTCCTAGATTGCAAGCGAGCATGAGCAACTGCCAGATCCAATTTTAGCTCGGCCTTCTCGCATATCTTCCTCGCCCAATCATTCGCAGTAACAACATCCCTTTTGTATGAAGAGATAAATTCATCGAACTCAGACTTGGCCGCAGATAATGCAGCCTCCTCCTCCTGGGAACCTCGAAGAAGGACTTCAATCGAGGATAGCTTCTCCCGAAGTGTGTCCCTCTCCAAAGCCATGACATTATTCAGCCGCGCCAGTTCATGGATTTCGGCTTTCTTTGCCGCAACATTCTCTCGGAGCTTCCCCACTAAGGCGTCCTTCTGCCTAATATGAGAGATGCAGACGATGATCTCATTAGCACCAAGTATGGCAATAATAAATAAGATTAGGTAGGTCCCTCATTGAAAGATTAGTGTCACCTTTAGGTGTGAAACCTTACCCATTCTTATTGTTATTCATCTAGGGAGCTTAGGAAGCTTTCCACGTTAGGGGGGGAATTTAATTATTATCCACTAATTTATTAATTAACTACATAATATCTCGTTATCCGATAATTAACCAATTACCCGTATAATTAAAAATTATCTCAAATTACCTAAAAATACTACTCATTTTTAATATGCTTTATACATTATATATTATACTACCTTGGTCATATGGTACCTTGCATGGCACTTGTTCATAATTATTGGGTATTATCGCTCGACCCGTATTTTATCCCAAATTGGCCACTTGGAGGAAAATTCATTTTCTTTGAATTTCTTCCCCTCTCACTTTTACGAATTTACTCGTCACTTGCTTGAAATAGCATAATCCTTATAATCTCCAAATAATATTTTCCTTGGACTGATGTCAATTACCTTACGACAAATTCGACATACAATACTACAGGGATCAACATCGTCGTAATTTAATGCTGCAAAGCATAACCTCATCATAATGCAGTATTGCAAGGCGTTACATCATGGTAATACAATACTACAGGACGTAGCATCAGCGTAATATTGCGGGGCGTAACAATGCTAGCTCTGAAATGTATGCATGCTTTTTATGTACATCTTCTCTATATATTGATGACAGGATTAATGACACATATCATTTCCATATGGCTGTCTATGTAAGTTGACTTGTTTAATCATGCATACCTTCTATATATGCAACAATTGATGGATTATTTGATATTCTTCTCTATGCAAGCATTGGTGATTTAATGATCTTTGATACATATCTTCTCTATAAGCTGAGCGGTTTAACTGGTATGGTATCGGTGCATATCATCCCTATATACAATTGCTGACATGTTATCTAATAACAAATGCGTATATTCTTCACATGATGAAATGTTAAGAGACTTGCACAAATATTCTCTATGTGCACTGATTAGTTGTACCTGTAATTGATGATTAGATTTCAATATAGATATTTGGTACATATACATGTTACTGAGTTGTACATATCATGCAAAGCGAGTATCCTTGACCTGAAACCTCATCACTACGTCACCAACGTTAGTTAGAATACTTACTGAGTACATGAGATCAATTGTAATCATACTAAACTTCTGCACCTTGCATGCAAATCTATGAGCTGTGTTGCTATAGATGACAGAGGCTATCATTGACAATGTACATGCATTCCAGCTATAAGCTACCACTTCTTCTTGGTAGTTTAGGAATTGTACTTATGTTTATGAATATCAAAACAGATATTGTATCCATTTTTTTGTATCAGCTTTGTAAGTCAAATCTTAGTGGCTCGTGAATTATATTACCAATCTTTGTTGAAATTGTATGGAATTTGGTTATCTCGTTTAATGTTATTGATGATCTTTCATTTGAGTCATATTATTTATTGTATGGATTACCTAACAGGTTGAATTAGGTGCAACCACAACTTGGTGGGATTTGGGGTCATGTCAATGAGGTCAAATAAAGTCATAGAAATCAATTCAAGCAATAAGGATTCTATACTTAATAATTCTCAAAGTTAACAAAAGTTAATGCGAGTCCACATGGTAAAAATTCAGGTCTAGCAGTAAATTCCATTAACCATAACCGCACGAGTCCAAATATATAATAAAATTCAAATTTCGAGTTCAAATATGTACTCAAAACCTCAAAATACCATCTCTTAAGTTGTAGACAAAACCCCAATTTTCACTTTAAAAGTGCATGTTTTAGGTTTATAAATCTATAAGGAATCAAGTTACATGATCAAATCTAAGTTGGAATTACTTACCACAAAGATAGTAACGAGACCCTACTTCGAAAATTCGCTACTCTCATTCTCCCAAATTAAAAAATGTGAAAAAAAGCAATTCCAACAATTTTGAACTAAATATATTCTTGCCAGTGATTTATCGACTGCAATTCGCTGCTAGCCATACCTAAGTGATTGCGGAACCAGTGATGCGATCGCGAAGCACAAACTCCGCATGACCAGTCTTTCCTCTTTGCAATCACGTTTCTACACCCTTGTTCGCATACCTCACACAAATCTACCCTACGTGATCACAATTATCCATGCGCTATCATTATACAAAGTCCCCTCGCGCATCAAGATCTATGCGATCGCGAAACACCAATCCTAACCGCAAAGCTCTACTAGTTGACCCTTCCACTCCTCTTCTACGTGATCACGACTCACTATTTGTGATTGTGAGGAGGACCAATGACTGGAGCATAACCTGCTACCAACTTAGTTAAAAATAATCCAAAATCACTCTGAAACTCACGCGAGCCCCTCGGGTCTCCGTTCAATCATCCAAGTAAGTTCATATACCTTATTAAAACATATACAAAGATCCAAACTGCATATGAAAATAATACATCTAAGAATCGAGGGCCAAACCACTTGTTGAACTCTCTTAAGTTCATAAACTTCTAAGCGTCCAACCAAGCGCCTGATTCATACTTAGGCACTTCGGATCTCAACCAAACTTTGCATACAAGTTCAATTGAACAACATGAACATATCTTCAATTTGAGAACAGAAAACAAAGTCTGATAACATCAAAGTCATTTATCGGTCCAAACTTTCAACAAAATTAGGCCAAAATCCTGTAGGAAAATCCAAAGCCAAATACGAACATATGCTCAAGTCCAATATCACCATAAGAACCTATTGAAACCATCAAAACCCAATTACGAGGTCATTTAACCAAAATTTAAACCTCAGTTACCTCTTAGAATGAAAGGATTTCAAAAACAAAACTAAGTGTTTTAATTACATCCCGGACCTTCCTGAAACCAAGTCGACCATCTCCACATGTCATAAAATATCAAATATAGATACGTGAAGTATTAAATAGGGGAACATTGTTCTAATACTCAAAATTACTGGTTTGGTAATCATATTCACCACCTCTTAAATAAGTGCTCGTTCTCGAATGGGTTTAGCAATTTACCTCAATGTCATGACCTGAAATCCCACAAAAGGCCGTAATGGCGCCTAACCCACTCTCTAGGCAAGCCAATACTCAACAATAATAATAGAATCCAACGGTTTCATATACAAAATAACATTTGGAAATAAATGTCAAATTAAAATCAGAAGTTCATAATCAATAGCATGGTCTAAGAACGACCACAATTGCCTAACAAACACCCCAAAATGCAGGTTCACTAAATTACGAGCATCTGATAAGAGTAACTAGTTTTATCTGAACAATAACATCTGTCCAGAAAATAAATACATGAACATAAATAAATAAGTAGAAATGGGGGATTCCATGTGCTGCAGACTGTATCAAGAAAAGTAGTTCAACACCAAGTCACCATATAATATTTCTACTAAGATAAATGGATATCGCTAATACAGGTCTCAGAACTTGCAAAAGAATGTACAGATATATTGTATGAATAATACCATGTTACCGAGTAACTAAAAGTCTAGCCTGAAAGAAGAAGTGGAGAGAGATCGACATCGACACTTACTAACAATCCAAAAATCTAGTTTACAATATAAATAAGATATGAAATAAGGCATGGAATAATCAATAAGATACACTGAAGTTACAATTCATACGAAGTTTCGGCATGCTATATAGATAAAGAAATCTAAATAAAATGTCAACATCTCAATACTCACATGAAGACATGACATATGTCAACCTATTTTTTCTACATGAGCTGCTTGAGTAGATGTACATATGCATGCTCATGATCCTTTTTCAATACCTCACAGCACAAATTCATGTGCCTGACACAGGCCACATGTCCAACCAAGCACTATATCTGAGTGCCTTCTCTCACATTGCTGAATGTAACATTGGTAATCCAGTGACTCGGGAAGGTCAGATCCATATCTAAGCAACGATAATTTTATAATTAATGATCGTTAATCGATCGTTATAGTGTGCAACCCATCCCTATCATAATGCCATCAATATCTATAATTAATATTCTCTCACAATGTCCTTAGTGCAAAATTCCTTAACATTCAACAACATCCAACTCTCCAACTCATTAAAATGTATACGATACAACATAATTAAGAAGAACCACACAATAATAAAAATTTGAATAAAACCTCATAGAGATAAAAGATGGATATGGCTAATCATGTGATTAAATTTATAACAACGACTGAATAAGAAATTTTCGCATTTCAAAAGTTTTTTTTATAACCTTTAACATGAATGAATTAAGGCATGTAAAAGTCTACCATAAATTAAATAAGGCAAATGTATGATTACGGCTCAATAGGAAAGGTCAACATGGAAAAATAATCCTTTACGACCAGTTTATGAAGTCATAATCTTAAGCATGCTTCTTAACTATAATTTTGATTCATCATGTGTCCGTAGAATTAAAGAACATGGATAATAAATTCACATACTACATAGAAGGCGTAATAATAATACAAACCTAGCAACGCATATACACTCATCACCTCACATATATGTGGCTCCTAAGTTGAGAACCAAGTAAGAAATAAATCACTTATGAGGAAAATTCTCTCTTACAAGGATAGACAAGAGACTTACCTTTTCCAGGCAAGCATCAATCAACAGCAATTGGGTTTCCTTTCAAAACCAACTCTAATAGATTCTAATCTAGTCAAATATAACTCAGTAACATCTAAAAAAATCATAGGAATCAATTTCAAATAATAAAGTTTCAATGTTTAATTAAATCTCCAAAAGTCAACGAAAGGTAGGTCCGACCAACATGATCAAAACCTGAGTCGAGAGGTTAGATCTGGACAACTCATAACCCCACGAGTCCAAATATGGTTATTTCATCCCAAAATTGGATCCAAATCGGCCGTCAAATTCCCAAAAGACACCCACTTATGTTGCAAAAAAAACCCAAGTTTCTCTTTAAATTCCATGTTTTAGCTATTAATATCCGTGGGGAATCTAGATATTTGAAAACAATCAAGTGAAAATTACATACCTTCAATGTAGGAAAAAATTTCTTATCAAACTCTCATCCTCCCGATGTTCGGGGTTCAAAATATGAAAGAACAGACAAAATCACAAAATTTCAAACTTAAGTAGTCTGCCCAGCACTACCCTTCACAAATGCGGCCACTGCGTCGCGTCCGCGAAGGACAAATCACCTACCTGCCCAAATCCTCCGTCACGAATGAGGGCATACCTTCGCGATCTCTATGCTCACCCATCTCACACACTATGCAAGTGTGTCACTTTACCCGCGCACGTGAAAACAAAGCGCTTACCTGCCTTCACTCCTTCGTGGACGTGGTTTGCTACTCGTAAATGTGATGAACCATCACACGTCAATCTGTGAATGTGAATCCCCCTATCACATAATAAAATAACAACTGCCCAGCCAACTAGAAACCTTCACCACAATAGCGAGATTTGCTGCACGATCGCAAAGTAGTGTTGCAGAGCATCACATCAGCTATTGCAAAATGTATCCAAATAGTTCAAAACACATTTAAGCACTGAGGACCCTGTCCAATTATTCCAACAAGTCCATATACATTCTAAAAACATGTCCCGAGTCTCGAAACATCAACTCCTTCTCTTAATTTTCAAAACATTCAAACTTCGTTGAACACATGTATATAAGACTTAGACATTCAGGATTACACCAAATATCACACACATGTTCCAATCACTCAATGAACCTATCCAAAGTCAAAAAACTTCAATAGGAGTCTAATAACACAAAAGTCAACTTCCAATCAAACTTAAAAATTCTCCAATTCTCCAAATTGCAAACTTTCGACAAGTAGAACCAAAAGTTCTAGGAACCTCAAAATCCAAATCCGAACATAATCCCAAGTCCAAAATCACTTTATGAACTTATTGAAATCATCAAATCCTGATTACAATGTCGTTTACTAAAAATTAGTCTTTGGTCAACTCTTCCAACTTAAAGCTTCCAAATTGAGAATTATTCTTCCAAATCAATCTTGAACCTCTCGAAAATCAAAATTGACCATACACATAAGATTTAATCATAATACATCATATTATTACTCAAGGATTCTAACCACTAAATATATTGCTAAAGCTCAAAATGAGCGATCGGGTTGTTACATTCTCCCCCACATAAAATTATGTTCATCTTCGAACGTGCCAATAGTCATTCCAAAGCCATCAAATAACTTAATAGACTCATCATACACACACCCATGGGTGATCTTATGCCACCTTAGTCCATATACCTCCATTAACACATTCCAGACTAAAGATTCTCCCTTAAACCATAGCCTATAAGCCTTCGAATCAAATTTCAACTTCTGAAACTCCCCCTATGATATTATCCTTGCACACATTGCATCAACCCCCAAAATATGAACTGAGTCATAAATTTTCTCACAAAATGTAACCACATGATGTACCCCATAACTCATATGCACATAGCCATATCTTCAGCGCGAAGTAGCTGCTTATTACAAAACTTTGTACCAATAATATACCTCATATAAAATAAAACCTTGTTCAAAACCTTCACAACATTGTTGATGATGAAATAAATGCGTATAATCATATTAATACTTATCAAGACCACACGTCATGGAGGTTTCTCGCCAAACAGGAAATAGTGCAAAATTCTGAACTGACTAATGACAGTCCTCTTCAAAGCCCACCTCATACAAATTTGAGTGCACTAATTTCAGACCCAATAACCTTGTCTCACCTAGCACAAGCTTCTGGGCCGACACGTCACACCAAATGCAACCCAGAACCTCATAATCATCAAACAAGAAATAACTCGAATATGACCAATAATGGAAAGAGAACCAAATAAGAGGACTATTCAACAAGTTGAACAGATACAAAAGTAGAAGCATAATGTTGCACATCAATCTCACAAGGGAAAAAACACGAAATAAGCTCTAGGAAAATGTCACGACCCGAAATCCAAACTTGTCGTGATGGCGCCTAACACGCTTGCTAGGCAAGACGACAATCACATAATAGCTAAACATTTGAATCAAACTTGTTTTAATAAAACTAAAAATAGGAAATCTCATAAATATCTAGTACAAAAAACTGAAATACTACTGTAACCATGATGTTTGGCTATAATTATATATTTTAGTGCATTACATACCTTGTATTTTAGGTGCTTTAATGCTAAACTATACTATGTTTGTATTTAATTGAGTCTATTTTATGTGTAGGTACATTGGGGATGATATTGGAAGCATTATAATGATATTATACAGCAATGATTAAAGTGTAACAAATTAGAAGAAGAAGAAAAAAAAGAAAAGGAACAATTGAAAGCAAGAAACGAGAATGATTATTCTGGAATGAAAGTTAGGCAACAATTCAAAGATGTCAGAAAAAGCAAGCGACACGAGATGTAATGCTCGCGATAGATTGTGTGATGCAAGATTTCTAGATCGCCTTTGAAAGTGCGACATGAAGCCCAAAGCGAGGAGGAGCTCGCTACAGAGCAAAAGACGAGGCATACCTTTTGGCTCGCGAAGCAAGGCCTGTAGCGAGGGTGTTTCAAATTTTTAAAGCCTATTGTGTCACCTATTTGGTTCTGGACTTGGTTATTTCATTTGGGTCTCTTACCTACACATATAAAGTGTCAATAAACACCATTCTTAGTGGAGTTTTGGCAACCGGAGGCAAGAGCATCACGTGGATAACTTGTGGAGAAGAAAATCATCGAGTTCTTCATCCCTTTATCTTTTCTTTGTAGTTTATGTATGAAAAATACTTGGAAAATCGTTAATACGAACATGAGTGGCTAAAACCCATAGTTATGGGGTTGTGATTTAGCCATGAATATTGTTGTTTGACATTGACTTAACCTTGATTACAATTTACTAATATATAGTTGTTTCTTTAATTATGTGATTAATTGCTTAATTGTCTTGCCAACAATTAGGTTCTATTTACTATCTATGTTATGCTTAGGAAAGCCATGTTCAAATTATAGTAGAATTAAAGAGAGCACGATCTTAACTCTTAAGGGATGGACGCATTTGTGATTAGCATAGGAATATACCTAGTCACCGTGCTTAATTAAATATCGTAATCTTAATGTATTCTTGATAGAAAATTTTCATAGGAATTTAGGCATTAATCTATTTTGAATAGTCGAGTAGTACTTCAGGAGAAGGCTATGAGAGCAATTGTTCGATTAATTAGCAGCCATGAGATAATTGTAGGAACGGGAGACTTCACTAGAATATAATAGGATTGGTGAATCGATCACAACCCTGGAATATTAGTCTCTACTGAATACACCACAATTATTTTTCTACTTGATAATTTAGTTACTACTTAGAATTATAGTTTATATAATCACATTCTTGAACTCGATTTTGGCTTGATTGAATAACAATCTTGGGGATTTTAGTGGGTACTGGATACAAGTATCTGTGCGTTTGACACTCGACTTATTATTTTATTCCTTGTACGACCACATATACTTGCGTGTGCGTTTGGCGCCGTTGTCGGGAACTGAATATTGACTACTTTCTAGTTTTTGCTTTAGTTGTTTATTTTGTCAAGTCTAACATTACTTGATTGTTGCTCTGATCTCAAGAACTTTGATTGAATGTGTAGGGTCAGAAGCCATGACAAACTTAAGGCTTTGACCCCGAACCTAAGAGAACATTTCATAGCAGGTTGAGGGAAGCAAGGGATACAAATAATCTTCAGGCACTCGTTAAATTTCCTGTGAACATGGAAGAGGAGCAACACATGGCTATTCAGGAGGTAGCAATGCCTAGCATTGCTAATGTCACCTCCAGCATTGTGAAGCCCAGAATCACTGGGCACGTTGAGCTAAAACATAACATGATCCAGTTAATTCATGCGAATGGGCAGTTTGTGGATCTTCCACACGAGGATCTACAACAACATGTCCTAAACTTCTTGGAGATTAGTGATACTTACATCAATAACGGGGTCACTCCAGACTATATAAGGCTCACACTTTTCCCATTCTCTCTGTTGGGTGAAGCAAAGCGATGGCTGAAGGAAAAACCAACTACTTCTATTACATCATGGAATGATCTGGTAAGTAAGTTTCTGGCAAGGTTCTTCCCTTCAGGCAAAACTGCAAAGATCAGAAGTGAGATAGTCTCATTCAAACAAAAAGTAGGGGAGTCTCTATACTCAGATTGAGAGAGGTTCATGGGATTGCACAGAGATTGTCCTCGTCATAATCAGACAAATAAAGTGTTAGCTCACACTTTCATAGAAGGGCTATATTCCGAGATAAAAGTTATGGTAGATGTTGCTGCTGGAGGTTAAGTGTTGGAAATAAGCTTTGACGAGATATATGAATTATTGAACAATTTCTCCAAAAGAAATCTAGATTGGCAAGGAGAAATGGGCAGACACACAATGCAAAAACATGTAGGTTAAACAGTGAAACCAATTATTAATAAGCAACAAGCTCAATCGGTGAAACAAGTTCGAGTGTTTTCTAAAGTATATGGAGAGGGTCACATGAGCAACTTATGCCTAGTTAATCCAGAGTCTGCCTTCTTTGTGGGTGCAAATAGGGGCCAGACAAACCAATAAGGGAACACTTACAACCCTAACTAGATGAACCACCCAAACTTCTCTTGGGGTGGAAACCAAGGTGCTAAAAATCAATACTGACCACAAGCACCTCAACAACAATATAGACCACCTCAGGCTGAACAACATGCCAACTCAACAAGTCACCTTGAGGAAATGATGAAGAAAATGATGGCTCACCAGCAAGCCCAAGCCGCAGCAATGAGAAATTTTGAGCGCCAAATAGGACAACTTGACAGTTCCCAAAATACTCGACCAGTTGGAGCTCTTCCAAGTGACACTGAGGCTAATCCTAAAACATCTCTTAATGTTGTCTAATTGAAAAATGGGAGATAATTAGAAGAAGTCCAGTCGCAAAAGAGAAAAAAAGTGACCTTTAATGAGAAGTCGGGCACTGTAAAGTTAGAATCAGAAAAATCAAAGGAGTCTGAGAAGTCAGCAGAAGAGGTAACGGATAAGCAACCCCCAGCATTAGTTGCGAGGCCACAACCTCCGTTCCCTCAAACATTTTAGAAAGTGAAAGATAATTGCGCGTATAAAAGGTTTCTTGATATTTTGAAGCAGATGCAAATAAATATATGCTGGTAGACATCCTTCAAGAAGTGTCCAAATATATAAAATACATCAAGTACATACTGGCAAATAAAAGGAGGCTGACTTAATCTGAGATCGTGATACTCACTGGGGAATATAGCTCTAGAATCCAAAGCAAGCTACCTCATAAATTGAAGGATACATGTAGTTTCACTATCCAAATCTATATCGGTAAGCATGCAGTCGAGCGAGCTTTGTATGATCATGGAGTGAGCATCAATATGACGCCGCTATCTATGTTCAAACAATTGGGTTTGGGTGAGCCTCACCCAACAACGGTAATCTTACAAATTGTTGATCACTCCCTTGCTCATCCGGAAGGAGTGATTGAAAATGTGTTAGTTCAAGTGTGTTATTTCATATCCCATGCTGATTTAATTATCTTGGACTACGAGCCTGATCAGGAGGTCCCATTTATTTTGGGGCGTACGTTCTTAGCCACATACCGAGCTATTATTGATGTATGCGAAGGAAAGATGACGATTATAGTAGGTGACCAAGTGGAGGTATTCAATGTGTACATGGAATTCAGATTTCCAGTCCACTATGTAGATATTGGTGCCTTATATGAGCCCCACAGATCCTTTTGAATGAGCGTTGATTGGGAATGAAGAAGAAATAGAAGATAAGATGATGGGAGAAATTGAACAAGTACTTGATACATCCTGAAATTATGTCAATGGGTTTGGAATGTTTGAGGAGTTGGGCAGGCATGTCACCCTGACCCTTCCTAAGCCATCTATTGAGGAAGCTCCAAAGCTAGAAATAAATCCCCTTCCAGCACATCTGTGATGTGCTTATTTGGGAAATCTGAAACATTGCCAGTAATTATCTTGTCCAGCCTGACTAACGTACAAGAAGAAAAATTGCTAAGATTACTTCGCAAACATAAAAGGGCTATAGGGTTGACAACTGCTGACATTAAAGGAATTTGTCAATCGTTTTGCATGCATAAAATCTTTCTAGAAGATGGACACCGCCCCAGTGTTGAGCAGCAGAGGAGATTTAATCCTATCATGAAAGAAGTCGTGAAAAAGGAAGTAATTAAGTGGCTCGATGCAGGTACCATCTTTTCTATCTCTGAAAGCAACTGAGTAAGCCCAGTACAATGTGTTCCTAAAAAGGAAGGGACGACTGTGGCTGAGAATGAAAAAAACGAGTTAATTCCTACTCGAATTGTGATGGGATGAAGAGTTTCCATTGATTATAGAAAGATCAACAAACCAACCCGCAAGGACCACTTCCCGCTTCCATTCATTGACCAAATATTGGACAGATTGGTGGGGCATGATTATTATTTCTTCCTAGATGGTTATTCAGGGTAAAACCAGATCGTCATATGCCGAGAGAATCAGGAGAAGAACACTTTTACTTGTCCATATGACACTTTCACCTTCAAGCAAATGATGTTTAGTCTTTGTAATGCACCAACTACTTCCAGAGATGTATTATGTCTATTTTCACCGCTATGATGGAAAAATTTGTGGAAGTTTTTATGGATGATTTTTCAGTCTTCGGATCTTCTTATGATGATTGTTTGAAGAATTTTAGCAATGTGTTGTCCCGTTGTGAAGACACAAACCTGGTATTGAATTAGGAAAAGTGCCACTTTAGTGTGTAGGAAGGCATCGTGTTGGGTGAAAGAGTGTCTTGGAGAGCATTGAAGTTGATAAGGCAAAGGTGGAGGCGATTGAAAAATCACCTCCACCCAATTCTGTGAAGGGTGTCCAAAGTTTCTTGGGACACACGGGATTCTATCGACGCCTTATTAAAGATTTTTTAAAATTTCTACTCCTTTGTGCAGGTTGTTTGAAAAAGATGCGACTTTCAATTTTGACGATGCCTGCCTGAACGCATTCGAAAAGCTCAAAAATAACTTGGTGTTTTCCCCCATTATTGTCGCACCAGATTGGTCCTTACCTTTTGAGTTTATGTGTGATGCAAGTGACCATGCTATTGCGGCAGTGCTATGCCAGAAGAAGGATAAAATGTTTTATTCCATCTACTATGCGAGTAAGTCTCTTGATGATGCACACCTGAATTACACCACCACTGAAAAGGAGTTGTTAGTTGTGGTGTGGGCCTTTGAGAAATTTCGGGCATACTTGGTGGGAACAAAAGTCATAGTCCATAATGATCATGCAGAAATCACGTATCTATTTACAAATAAGGAATCTAAGGCTAGATTGATGCGATGGGTTTTGTTTTTGCAGGAATTTGATGTGGAAATACGAGATCGAAAGGGCACAAAGAACCAAGTAGCTTAGAATCTATTAAGGCTGGAAAATAATGACCACGTGGAGGAGGGTGACCACATTAAAGAAGTATTCCCCGATGAGCAACTTTTTGCTATCACTCAAGACCCTCCACCATGGTACGCAGACTATGTGAATTATCTGGTGAGCGAGGTACTTTCTCCTGAAATTGAATCTGAATCTAGAAAGAGGTTTCTACATGATATGAACTTCTACTATTAGGATGAGCCATATTTGTACAAGCAATGTGCTGACCAAATGATGAGGAGATGCATATCTGAAAAGGAGGTCGAACTAGTGGTGCATGATTTTCATGCATCACCCTACGGAGGCCATTATGGAGGCGATAGAACAACTGCTTGGGTATTACAATCCGATTTATTTTGGCCAACATTATTTAAGGACGCCCATGCGCTTGTTAAGATGTGTGACCAGTGTCAGAGAACATGAATAATCACAAAGAGGCATGAGATGAATTTGAATAACATCCTAGAGGTCGAGATTTTTGATGTGTGGGGGATAGATTTTATGGGACCATTCCCATTGTCCAGAAGAAACAAATACACTTTGCTAGAAGTTGACTACGTGTCAAAATAGGAGAGGCGATCAAACTTCCAATGAATGATGCCATGGTGGTAGCCGCGTTTGTGAAAAAGAACATATTTTTGAGATTCGGGAATCTGCGTGCTTTGATTAGTAATGACGGGACACACTTTTGCAATTGGTTTTTGAATAACCTTCTAGATAAATATGGAGTCCACCATAGAGTTGCGACGACATATCATCCTCAAACAAGTGGACAAGCTGAGGTGTCTAATAGAGAAATAAAGAAAATGTTAGAGAAGACAATAAGTGTGAATAGAAAAGATTGGCCTGCAATGTTAGATGATTCCTTGTGGGAATATAGAACTACATATAAGACGCAAATTAGGGCGTCTCCGTATAGGCTATTTTATGGGAAGGCATGTCACTTGCATGTTGAACTTGAACACAAAGCATATTGGGCCATTAAGAAGTTAAATATGGACCTTGAAGCCGAGGGCGAGAAAAAAATCTTTTAGTTGAATGAGTTAGATGAGTTTAGGCTACACTCTTATGAAACTGATAAGCTTTACAAAGAAAAGATAAAAATATGGCATGACATGCATATCAAACCACGTCACTTCGAGCCAAGACAACATGTATTATTGTTCAATTGTAGACTAAAGCTATTTCTTGGGAATTTAAAATCGAGATGGCCAGGCCCGTTCAAGGTTGTGAGAGTCACTCTTTATGGTGCAATTGAGCTGCCAACTTTGAATGGAGAAAGAAATTTTTTGGTGAATGGACATAGAGTAAAACATTATTGGGGAGGAATAATTGATCGTGAGAATACCAAGTTTGTACTCGCTGGTGAGTAAGCAAGGTTCTGTGTCGTACCGCGATGTTAAATCAGGCGCTTATTGGGAGGCAACCCATCTTTACTGTTTTGTTTATTTCTATTTTTTTTATTATTGTTGTATATTTGTTTTTGTTTTGTATGATTATAAGCATAGGAGTCAAATCCATTGGAAGAGTTCAAAAGCGAGTTAGATGGTGAGAACTAAGTTTGGGGTTCCACACAAAGGACCATGCCCGGGGGTAGTTTGAGTACACGTGAGCCACTATTGCTTCGGCCTTTGGCCTTTCAGGGAGTTTCTTGTCCACCGTCGTTATTAATTTCCTTATTTGTGCACTTGGGACACAACACTCTTTTAAGTATGGGGTGGGAGAACTCTCTAGATAATTAGTAGTAGGATGTTAGAAAAATGTAACTTCTTAATTTTGTTGTCGTAGTTGTGTAGTATTTTAGTGTATCATAAGAAAAAACGAAAAAAAAATAGTAAAAATTGAACTGTTCCCGACGATGGATCTCCTAGACAGTGTTCTTGATGGATTTAAGTCTAAATAAGAAGGACAAAAATATTTTCTTTTAAGGTAATGTAGTAATTCCCCCTTGGTTTTTGTTTGTGCCGCAGTTATTTTCCAAGGGATTTATTTGAACCACGTGTAATTAGTTTTATTTTTGTAGGAGTAGGAGCCATTTATGAATTGAATTGGATAAATATCTCTTGACTTTGTTGTGCCTTGAGAATAGTGATTACTTTGGTTTTGACTCTTAGGCTCAATTTTTGACTCTTGTATAAGTACCTTAATTTGTATGATCTTAACTTTGCTTAACTGCTTTGAATAGAGGTGTCTTGATGAGTCCAATACTCCCATGTGTGTGTGAGGTTTGCGTATTATTCTGTGCATTGCATTTGATGTCTAGAACTTGCCCCGTGTGTTAAGCAAAATGGTAGCATTGTTCAGTCTTTGAAGTGATATAGGTATTTTTTTTTAGCCAGGTATATATAGTTTACCTGCCTAATTGTTATGTATCACAGTTAACCCCTTTGAGCCTGGAATCCAGTTTATTTGGCAACCACATTACAGGCCTTACACATTTATTTGAATTAACTATCTATTTGAACTTTTTCACCTATCATGAGCACTTGAATTGTTATGAACTTTGTAAAAGTTAAAGTGTGGGGTGGTTGGTTTGTGTCATGCCCCAAAACCGAGGGACTAGACCGGCACCCAACCAGATGATTCCTGGTCAAACGGACCTGGATTGCCTTTCCTACCCAATGTATGACCCCGTGTTTATAACATACAAATTTATGAATGAAATGGCAAATGGATTCAAAGTATGAATTTACAACATAGGTCCACTTTCCTCTTTTAAAACTTCATCATTTGATAATTCCAAATATACGACTAAGCACAACATTTCCAATACGGGACCACGATTACGAATAGTTACAACTACTACCCAAATATATGCAACCCACACAGTGTCTACGGAACCTCTAAAGCTACGGAGAAGAGTATACATACTAGCCGGCAACAAGTCCTCGGCTATACCTTTTACAACATAAGCAAAAGAGAGTGATATAGACTACACACGACCCCGAGAGGAAGTGGGGCTCACCGGATCTGCTAAAGGTATGAAGGGGAAACACCACTATCGGCGGTCTGAGTTACCCGTTGTGGAACCACCTATATCCATATAAAAGATGTAGCGCCCCCGTCAAAAGGGAAGTTAGTATCGTTGAATAGTACTAGTATGTATGAACAAAGTTTATTCCAAGTAGAATCAAACAGTACACAATTCGAAGATAGTCAGGGTAACCACACAAGTACCACAAATATATACAGAAAGTTACAAGTGAAGATTCCACAGTCACTCATTCAATTATTCATCTGTTGCGGTGCGCAACACGATCCCACAATACATTCACATTTCACCCTTATTACCTCTCCACCCTTATTACTTTGTGTTGCAACACGCAACCCGATCCAACTGTACGTTCAAATTTCAAAGCAACAATAACCAACAATCATATCACAGGGATCTTCATCATCAAGAGCATAAGTTCATATCAACCAACAACTATATGAAGTCAAGGCACAATAATCCTTACCAAACAGTAATTCACATATGGTGTTGCTATCGTTATTTAACTCTATTAAATCAATCCACAGTTTCTTTTCATCATTTGCCACGCTCGGCCCTTAGCAATTAGATACCTTCCTACATTAGAGTACGTTAACATTCTTTCATTTAGTAGCACATACTGCCATATTGACATATTCGAACATTTAATGAACCTTACATATGATAGGATAAGCACAAAGAGTCACTCTTCAGAATCGCAATTAGCATGGTAATCGACTAAGAAAATCAGAGAATGAAATCTTACACCTCGACAAAGCAGGACAATCAATTCACATATGCTCAAGCAAGAATTTCATATCGTGTGCTCGGACACCAACAAGGTGACTCCACAAGGATTAAAGTTAGCCATACATACCTTGAATCGGAATTCCCCTTTAATTTTCTACCACAATTCACCGGACCTTCTAGCACTTCAATCAGTTCACAATGTGGCATAATTGAACTTATAATTAGGAATAATGATCACGTCTTTAACTCACTTGAGGATTCTATTAAACACTAGGTGTTCCTTTAGATTAAATGGCCTCTTTTTTGTGAAAGATTACTCTAACCCATTTCCTTTTACTAGATTATGACTAGTTGGTTACATGTATGCAAGACTCCTACCCCCATATTGATGAACTCACCTAACCATGTTCATTTTAACAAAATCTAGAATATTAAGGTTGATGGGGTGGGAGCTTACCTCTTGTGGTGAAGAAAATGGTGTCCTACTTGATTATCCAGGCATGAGTAGTGATGGAGGAACAAATTTGATGAAGGTGGAACTCTCTATCTCTAGAACCCACTCTCTCCTCTCTCTAATATATCAGAAAATAAGCTTAAAATTAAAGGGGTAAGTGTTTTAATGAACTGGGGGTCGGGTATAATATTAGAATTTTAACAGTCCCGAAGCAAAAACGCAGTCAGGAATGCGATCGCATTCCTGCTATGCGGTCCGCATTCCTGTCACATAAATGGCCCTCAAATGGGCCAAAAAGAAAAGCAGATTGCCCAGGTATGCGACCAATATGCATTATGCATACCTGTTATGTGATCGCATAGTGCGTCGCATAACTCCCTCCGCAAAAATCAAGGTGCAAGAATGCGACAACTATGCGGCCCGCATTCGAGAAATGCGATTGCATTCTAGGCCTCATAGATGTCCTCAAAATGGACAGTAAACTATCCAAGTATGCGACCACAATGTGGTCCGCATACCTGATTTGCGATCGCATAGTGGACCGCAGACCTGCGCAAATCTGTAAAATATTATCCTTTAAGTCCAGGGGTAAGTTTTCCTTAAAAGGGTCAGTTTTAAGAAATTCTATAGTCATAAAACCATGGGGACCTGTTTGGGCATTATTTAGCCATGAAATTTAACGGGTATTTACAGTTTGGCTTTTGAGTGGAACTAATGAAATAAGGAGAAATGTGCATTGCTTAGAAAAATAAAATAAAATCCACTTGAATTGAAAGTAAAGAAAGCAAAAAATAGTGGTATTGCTGTGGAAAATATTCCTTGATAGCGGTGATTCATGATGTAATTTTACATAAAGAAGTATGGAGTTAATATACATTGATGTGAAGGTGGAGTTATGGTTTGACATAAGTGTGGGATTTAAATGTTAAAGTGTATGTATTAAAGTGCTTAGGGAGATGTAGTCACTCTTATATCCAAATGTATCCTACCCGGCCCGCAGCCTGCATTACACACAATTAAAGTCCTACTTGATCCTAGACTGAATGAGCTTGATTAGTAGAGTAGTACACTAGGGGTAATCCTATGGCACATCTTTTGTTTCATATGAATGTTATTTTTGAGAGTGAGTGAATTCTTTCTATCTTGAGTTCCTAATTGTTCTTAAATTTTATTGTGTGTGGAACTACTCTCTTTTGTTTTATGAGAATGCTTGATTCATGAAGGAAAGGTAATGTCATTGACCTTTATGTTAGAGTAAGTGAGTGAGATGTGAATAATGCATGATACTAGTTAGTCAATGACACGACCCCAAATCCTAAACCGGTCGTGATGGCGCCTATCGTTGAACTAGACTAGACAACATCACAAAATTACAGTTTCTTTCTAAAATCTCAGCCATTTTCAACATTTCATAAAGTATATAGAATTACTGAATTCATTAGGTAAAATAAACAGCTAAATAGTCTAAACTATCCCAAAATCCAGAGTCAACATGTCATGAGCATCTAAGGAATATACCAACAAATCTACTATTAAAATACAAAACATCCGAACGAATAACTAGATACAACAAGAGAAGGGAAAACAGATATGTTGCGGACACTGAACAACTACATCTATATCTTGAAGTCCTGCTCCGCACGGAATAGACGGCTAACGCTTAATATCAGCACTTGAATCTGCACACAGGGGTGTAGGGAGTAATGTGAGTACGCCAACTCAGTAGTAATGAAGATAAATCAAGTCTAAGCGGCAAGAAACACATAAAAATCAATATCATCAGTTCGCAATATGCACAGTCTTTCTTTCCAACTGTATAGACACAGATATATGAAATCAACATGCCTTAAAAACCAACTTTAGTAAAATCCTTTGAAAAATGTGTTTCCAACAATTTCAGAGATAAAGATAACCAAAAGATTTAGTGTAAAAATGAGATAAATCATAAGTAGCCCCTCGGGAAAAAACATGAACAATAAATCGCCTCTCAGGCAGAACATCACTCAGCACCTCACAACCACTCAGTATCAGCTCCTCGGGCAACCTCACTATCACTCATGCCGCCCAATCACTCATCACTCGCACTCAGTAGGTGCATGCGCTCACTGGGGTGTGTACAGACTCCGGAGAGATTCCTTCATCCCAAGCGCTAATATCAAGCCACCTCGTGGCGTATCATATCCTCACAATCAGGCCTTTGGCCTTACTCAGTCAGAACCTCTCAAAAACCCTCGGGCGTATCAGTAAAACAGGGTACTCGACCCAAAACATAATTTCTTTTATATCTCAAAATAGTGTAAATAAGGCTGAGTTTCGAAAACAGTTAAGCACAACATGACTGAGTTTAAATCATAAATCAATAGTGAGGAAATAGCAGTAAAAAGCCCCCAAGGGATCTAAACAAGTCGGCACGAGGCCCCAAACATGGCTTATAGCTCAAATATAGCAATAGTCTTTAGAACACAATTTAACATATGATTTAGAGTAAAATACATAACTCAATAGTTACCGCGGAGAGGACCAAGTCCAATCCAAAAATCAGTACGCGCCACATACTCGTCATCTGACATGTGCGCCATTTAAAAAATAGTGAGAAATATGAGGTCCCGGGTTTCATACCATGGGACAAGATTTATAACCATTACTTACCTCTACCGGGCCATAATACTAATCCGCAATGCTCTTGCCCCTCAAATTGGCTCCCTATTACTCCGAATCTAACCAAAACCAGATTAACATCATCAATATACGCTAAAGGAACACAACCCAATCGAAAATTATCAATTTATTCAAAATTCTCAAAATTTGGCCAAACCCGAGCTCTGGGACCACATCTCGGTATTCGATAAAATTTACATCACTAGAATCCTCGTCCTCCTACGATTCTACACATTCCAAGAACACCACAATCGGACCACAATTGCCCGCTCAAATCACCAAAGGAATTTTCCAAACTTCCTTCTATCTTTCCCAACTTTTCAACTTTAATTTCCTCAAGTTTCAAGCCTAATCCGTCACAAAATAACATAGAAATGAGATTTATGGTCCGGGAACTTACCTCCACTGAAGACCTTCAAATTTCCCCTTCAATTTTCTCTCAACTCAGCTCAATCTGCATGTAACAATGGACGAAATACCAAAATATTTGTGGAGGCACATATTTATATTGTTCTGCCCAGTTAATCCGCACTTGTGGACAATTCCTTGCCACTGCGGTCCCAAGTGCGCACCTGCAAAATCCCGCCAACAGTCAAACCTTCGCACCTGCGAGACCCTTTCCGCAACTACAACATTGCATGTGCGTCCCATTCTTCGCACCTTCGGATGCCTCCTGCCTGGCCTATCTTTGCATCTGCGCAAGGTCCTTTGCGCATGCGTCCTCGCACCTGCGGCTCCCCATCCGCAGGTGCGGCTACACCAGTAGATTAACACAAGCAGCTATTTGCTGCAATTTTCCCAAGGTCAAACCTCCGCTAACCATCCGAAATAAATCCCGAGCCCCTCGGGGCCCCAACCAAGCATACCAACACACCTCATATCATCATTGAAACTTAGTCGAGTCTTCAAAACACCAAAAACAACATGAAAACACCAAAATTACATCAAATTCAAACCAATGAACTTTATAACTTCTAAATTTCGCCAATGATGCCGAAACCAACAAAAACGCATCCGATTGACCTGAAATTTTGCACACATATCCAAAATGACATTACAAACCCACTCCAACTTCCGGAATTCCATTCTAACCCTGATAGCCTATTTTCCACTACCGATTGGAAATCGCCAAAAACTAACTTTCGCCAATTCAAACATAATTCTACACAAGACATCAAAACTTCATTCTGAACACACTGTGAAGTCCCAAATCACCTAACGAAGCTATCCGAGCCATAAAATCTGCATTCCGAGGTCGTTTACCAATAAGTGAACTCCCAGCTGACTTTTTCGACTATTAAGCTAATTTAAAGAGACTAAGTGTCTAAATTCTCACCACGACCACTCCGAACCCGAACCAACCGACCCAACACAACATAAATAGGCTAAGCAACATATGACAAAGCAGAAACGGGGGAACCGGGGCTAATCTCACGGAACGACTGACCGGGTCGTTACATCATCCCCTTCTTAAACAAACGTTCATCCTCGATGGGTATAGAAACATACCTGAAGTCTCGAATAAGTTAGGATAACCGCTCCGCATCTCCTGCTCGGTCTTCCAGGTGGCATCCTCCATCGGCTGACCCCTCCACTAAACCTTCATTGAAGCTATAACCTTAGACCTCAACTTTCTGACCTGACAACCCAAAATAGCCACTGGCTCTACCTCATATGACATATCACCCTCGAGATGAACCGTGCTGAAGTCCAAAACAAGAGACGGGTCACCAACATACTTCTGGAGCATCGAAACATGGAACGCCGGATGAATACCCAATAAGCTGGGAGGAAAGTCAAGGCAAGTCTATAAGCCACCTCCCCAATCGTATGAAGCACCTCAAATGGCCAATGAACCTGGGACTCAGCTTTCCCCTCTTCCCGAACCGCATAACACCCTTCATGGGTGACACCTTCAGTAACACCTTCTCCCAAACCAATAAGGACACATCCCGGACCTTCCGGTCCGCATAGCTCTTCTGCCTTGACTGCATCGTGCGAAGCCGCTCTTGAATCAATTTCGCCTTACCCAACGCATCCTGAACTAGGTCTGTGCCCCATAGCCTAGCCTCGCCCGGCTCAAACCAACCAACCGGAGATCTGCACCTCCAACCATATAAAGCCTCATATGGAGCCATCTGGATAGTCGATTGATAACTATTATTATATGCAAATTCCGCGAGTGGAAGAAAATAGTCCCATGAACCCCCAAAATCAATGACACAAGCACGCAACATATCCTCCAGAATATGAATAGTACGCTTCGACTGCCCGTCGGTCTAAGGATGAAATGATGCGCTCAACTGGACTTAAGTACCCAACTCTCTCTGTACGGCTCTCCAAAACTGAGACGTGAACTGAATACCTTTGTGATAAATGATAGAAACTGGAACCCCATGCAATCGGACAATCTCCCTTATATAAATATCATCTAACCATTTCGAAGAATAGGTAGTACCATCAGGAATGAAGTAGAAGACTTGGTCAGGAGATCCACAATAAACCATATAGCATCAAACCTCCTCGAAGCCCGTGGGAGTCCAACTACGAAGTCCATGGTGATCCGCTCCCACTTCCACTAAGGAATTTCTAATCTCTGAAGCAATCCACCTGGTCTCTAGTGCTCATGCTTAACCTACTGACAGTTGAGACACCGAGCCACAAACTCAACAATATATTTCTTCATCCGCATCCACATATAATGTTGTCGCAGATCCTGATACATCTTTGCGGCTACCGGGTGGATGGAATACCGCGAACTATGGGCCTCAGCTAGAATCAAATCTCGAAGCCCATCTACATTAGGCACGCAAATCCGGCCCCGCATCCTCATGACCCCATCATCACCAATAACCACATCCCTGGCATCACCGCGACGGACCCTGTCCTGAAGAACAAGCAAATGTGGATCATCAGCCTGGCGTGCTCTAATCTGATCATAAAGAGAAGACCTGGAGGCTACACAAGCCACTACCCGTGGAGGCGCTGATAGATCCAATCTCACCAACTGACCCGCTAAATCCTGATCATCGAGTGCTAAATGCCGCTCTGCTACTGGAAGGTACGCTAGACTCCCCAAACTCTCCGCTCTACGACTCAGGGCATGGGCCACTACATTGGCCTTCCCCAGATGATATAAAATAGTGAGGTCATAATCCTTGAGAAGCTCAAACCACCTCCTCTAACGCAAATTCAGATCCCTCTACTTAAGCAGATGCTGCAAACTACGGTGATCAGTGAAAATCTCACAATGCACTCCAAACAAATAATGAAGCCAAATCTTCAAGGCGTGAACAATAGTTGCTAGCTAAAGATCGTGCACTGGATAATTCGTCTCATGCACCTTAAACTGTCTGGACGCGTAGACAATCACCCTACTATCCTGCATCAAAACCGCTCCAAGGCCAACTCTCGAGGCATCACAGTAAACTTTATAAGAACCTGAACCCGTAGGCAAAATCAATATCGAAGCTGTAGTCAAAGCTGTCTTGAGCTTCTGAAAGCTCTCCTCACACTCCTCAGTCCATCTGAACTGAGAACCTTTCCGGGTCAGTATATTCATAGGTGCAGCGATAGATGAAAATCCCTCTACAAAACAGCGGTAGTACCCTACCAAACCAAGGAAACTGTGAATCTCAGTAGCTGATGACGGTCTAGGCAAACTCTGCACCGCCTCTACCTTCTTCGGATCAACCTGAATACCCTCACTAGACACCACGTGCCCCAAGAATTTTATTGAAGCCAGAAGTCACACTTCAAAAATTTTGCATACAATCTCTTCTCTCTCAAGGTCTAAAGCACAACTCTCTAATGCTACTTATGATCTTCCCGAGATCGGGAATACACCAAGATATCATCAATAAACACTATGATGAAAGAATCCAGATAAGGTCGGAATACACTGTGCATTAGGTTCATAAAGGTTGTTGGGGCATTGGTCATCCCAAATGACATAACCAGGAACTCGGGGCATTGGTCAGCCCAAATGACATAACCAGGAAGTCATAATGAACATATCTAGTCCTGAAAGTAGTCTTCGGAATGTTTGGACCCCGAATCTTCAACTGATGATAACCAGAATGCAAGTCAATCATGAAAAATACCCTGGCACCCTGCAACTGGTCAAACAAGTCATCTATACGGGGCAAGGGATACCGGTTCTTCACCATAACTCTATTCAGCTGCCGATAATCAATACACATACGCATAGAACCATCCTTCTTCTTTACGAACAACACCGGTGCACTCCAAAGTGACACACTAGGCCGAATGAACCCCTTATCTAGGAGTTCCTGAAGCTGCTCCTTTAATTCCTTTAGCTCCGCGGGTGCCACATGATAAGGTGGAATACAAATAGGCTAGGTGCCTGGCACCAGGTCAATACCAAAATCAATGTCCCTGTCAGGCGGCATGCCCGGCAGGTCTGCAGGAAAGACGTACGGAAATTCATAGACCACATGAAACGAATCAATAGCGGTAGTCTCAACAATAACATCCCTCACAAAATCCATATAAGATAAACACCCCTTCTCAACCATACGCTGAGCCTTCGGGTGGAAAATCACCCTACTAGGCATATACTCAGAAGAACGTCTCCACTAAACCCTCGGACATCCTGGATTAGCTAAGGTCACGGTCTTAGCGTGACAATCAAGAATAGCATGACACGAAGATAACCAATCCATGCCCAATGTCACATCAAAATCGACCATGTTGAGTAACAGTAGGTCCATTCGGGTATCCAGACCCCCAATAGGTATCACACACGACCGATACACACGGTCCACAACAAGAGTATCATCCACAAGAGTTGACACATGAACAAAGGTAACTACAAACTCAGGGGGCATATCCAGAAAATGGTCAAAATATGAAGAAAAATAGGAATATGTAGAACCGGGGTCAAATAAAGCAAAAACATCTTGGCAACAGACTGAGACAATACCTGTGATCAGTGCACCGAAGGTCATAAAATCTGTCCTAGCTGGAAATACGTACATACTGGCATGACCACAACTTGCTCGACCTCCCCCTCTACGGCGGCCTCTAGTTGACTGACTACCACCCCTGGCTGCCTGGACGGGTGGTGAAGTAACTGGGGCTGAAGTCGAGGCTGGCCCCTATGTTGAGAAGAACCACCGGGACGACGGGGACACTGCCTCCACATGTGCCCAAAGTCTCAACACTCAAAATAACTCCCTGGAGTTGGAGGAGGGGACTGATAGAAACCCTTGGCACCAGAATGGCCATTAGAAGACTCATGCATAGAAGAACTCTGAACTAGTGGTGCTCGAGCTGCACTCTGAACTGGGAGGGCACCGAATGAAATACGTCCTGGCTGAGAACCACGGGGACCATGCCCGGAAAATGCACCACTATAAGCTGCGCAGACTAACTGAGGAAGCCTGAATGAACGACCTCTACCATGCTGAAACTACTCCCTGGAAGGAGCACCACTAGAACTGCCCAATCCACGAGGCATCTTGGCCTCCATCTCCTCCCGCTCCTGGCGGCGAACCGACTCAATATCTCGAGCAATATCAATAACTGGCTCGAATGTAGCATCTGATACACTCTCCCGAGTCATAAATAGTGGAGCTGATAAGTGAGGCCATCCAGAAACCTCCTAACCCTTTCCCTATCAGTAGGGACCAACTCGGTAGCATGAAGAGCCAACTCAGAAGATTGCATCTCGTACTGCATCACTAATAGCTCCCCCTGATGCAATTGCTCAAAAATCCTACGCTGCTCCTCCATGTGTGACTTGGTACATACTTCTCCAAAAAGATAGTGGAGAACTGCTGTTAGGTGAGGGGTGTTGAACCAATAGGCCTATGGCTCTCAAAAGGCTCCCACCAAGTGAAAGCAGCACCAGAAAACTGAAATGTTGCAAATGAGACCCCACTGGTCTCCAAAATCCCAGCAGTATGCAGCATCCTCTGACATTTATCCAAAACACCCTGGGCATCCTCGCCCTCAGCACCACTGAATGTCGGATGTTGTAGTCTACTATATCTCTCCAGTCTACGCTGCTCGTCCTCTAGCACAGCTGGAACCACGAAGTCCTGAGCTGGAGCAACAGGATGGGCTGGAACCTCCCCCGGTGTCTGCTGACCCTGAGTAGCCTGCTCAGGTGTCCGGGTAACTTGAGTCTGCTGCCTCCCCCGGCCTGAGAAGTAGCGGAAACTGCTTGAGCAAGGGTGGTACACACAGTCAAGATCTAAGCCAAGGTCTCCTAAAGACCCGAAATAACAATAGGCACTGCCGGTGCTTGAGCTTGTCAGGGTGGAGCATCTGCGGCGGGAATTTGATACTGAACAGTAGAGGAATCAACTGGTACTGCCTTAGCCATTGCACGGGTTGGCCCCCTACCTCTACCACTGCCTCGACCGCGGCCTTGACCTCTCGCTGGCTTAGCTGGTGGCTGATCATCCTGATCGGTAGCGCGAGTCCTCACCATCTGTGAGAGAAGGAAACAACCAAAGTTTAGATTTCCAGAATCAACAAAAGGGCCCGACAGAATTAAAGAAAATGAGATTGTTCCTAAGGGTTCCGCAGCCTCTCAAAGATAAATACAGACGTGTCCGTACCAATCCGCCAGACTATACTAAACCTGCTCATGACCGTTGAGTCCGGTGTAACCTAGGCTCTGATACCAACTTGACATGAACCAAAATGCTAAACCAGAGGTGATGGCGCCTATCGTGGAACTAGGCTAGCCAACAATCACAAAATTACAGTTTCTTTCTAAAATCCCATCCATTTTCAACATTTCATAAAGTATATAGAATTACTATTCATTAGGCAAAATAAACAGCTAAATAGTCTAAACCATCCCAAAATCAAGAGTCAACATGTCATGAGCATCCAAGGAATATACCTAAAAGTCTAATATTATAATACAAAACCTCTGAACGAATAACTAGATACAGTAAGAAAAGGGAAAACAGAGATGTTGCGGACGGTAAACAGATTCCTTTATATCTCGAACTCCGGCTCCACACGGATTAGATGGCTAACGCTCAGTATCTACACGTGAAGCTGCACACAGGGGTTTAGGGAGTAATGTGAGTATGCCAACTCAATAGTAATGAAGATAAATCAAGTCTAAGCGGAAAGAAACACATAAAAATCAATATCATCAGTTCGCAATATGCACAACCTTTATTTCCAACAGTATATACATAGATATATGAAATCAACATGCCTTAAAAACCAACTTCAGTAAAATCCTTTGAAAAATATGTTTTCCAACAATTTCAGAGATAAAGATAACCAAAAGATTTAGTGTAAAAATGAGATAAATCATAAGTAGTCCCTCGGGCAAAAACACGAATCATAAATCGCCCCTAGGGCAGAACATCACTCAGCACCTCACAGCCGCTCAGTATCTGCCCCTCGGGCAACCTCACTGTCACTCATGCCTCCCAATCACTCATCACTCATTACTCAGCACCCGGTACGCGGCACTCGCACTCAGTGGGTACCAGCGCTCACTGGGGGTGTGTACAGACTCCGGAGGGGCTCCTTCAGCCCAAGCACTAATATCAAGCCACCACGTGGCGTATCATATGCTCACAATCAGGCCCTCGGCCTCACTCAGTCAGAACCTCTCAAAAGCCCCTCGGGCGTATCAGTAAACGGGGTACTCGACCCAAAACATCATTTTTTTTATATCTCAAAATAGTGTAAATAAGGATGAGTTTCGAAAACAGGTAAGCACAACATGACTGAGTGTAAATCATAAATCAACAGTGAGGAAATAGCAGTAAAATGCGTCCAAGGGGTCTAAACAAGTCGGCACGAGGTCCCAAACATGTCTTATAGCCAAAATATAGCAATAGTCTTTAGAACTCAATTTAACATATGATTTAGAGTAAAATACACAACTCAATAGTTTCAGCGGAGAGGACGAAGTCCAATCCGAAAATCAATGAGAAATATGAGGTCCGGGGTTTCATACCCTCAGGACAAGATTTATAACCATTACTTACCTCCACCGGGCCACATTACTAATCTGCAATGCTTTTACCCCTCAAATTAGCTCCCAATTGATCTGAATCTAACCAAAACCAGATTAACATCATCAATATACGCTAAAGGAACACAACCCAATCAAAAACTATCAATTTATTCAAAATTCTCGAAATTCGGCTAAACCCGAGCCCTGTGCCCACATCTTGAAGTTCGATATAATTTACATCACTAGAATCCTTGTTCTCCTACGATTCTACACATACCAAGAACACCACAATCGGACCACAATTGCCCGCTCAAATCACCAAAAGAATTTTCCAAACTCCCTTCCATATTTCCCAAATCTACTTTAATTTCCTCAAGTTTCAAGCCTAATCTATCACAAAATAACATAGAAATGAGTTTTATGGTCTGGGAACTTACCTCCACTGAAAACCTTAAAATTTCCCCTTCAATTTGCTCTCAACCCAGCTCAATCTGCGTGCAACAATGGATGAAATACCAAAATATTTGCGGAGCCACCTATTTATATTGTTCTGCCCAGTTAATCCGCACCTGCAGACTATTCCTTGCACCTGCGGTCCTAGGTGCGCACCTGTGAAATCCCACTAACAGTCCAAGCTTTGCACCTGCGAGACCCTTTCCGCACAAGCGGCTTCGCAGGTGCGTCCCATGCTTCGCACCTGTAGATTCCCCCTGTCTGGCCTATCTTCGCACCTGCACAAGGTCCTTCGCTCCTGTGGCTTCGCACCTGTGGCTCCCCATCCGCAGGTGCGGCCACACCAGTAGATTAACACCAGCAGCTATTTGTTGCAATTGTCCTAAGTTCAAACCTCTACTAACCATTCTAAATCAATCCCGAGCCCCTCGGGACCCCAACCAAACATACCAACACACCCTATAGCATCGTTAAAACATAGTGGAGCCTTCAAAACACCAAAAACAACACGGTAACACCAAAATTACATCAGATCCAAACCTATGAACTTTAAAACGTCTAAATTTCGCCAATGATGCCGAAACTAACCAAAACACATCTGATTGACCTGAAATTTTGCATACATATCCAAAATGACATTACAAATCTGCTCCAACTTTCAAAATTGCATCCTGACCGCGATAGCCTATTTTCCACTGTCGACCGAAAATCGACAAAAACTAATTTTCGCTAATTCAAGACTAATTCTACATAGGAAATCAAAACTTCATTCCGAACACACTCTTAAGTCCCAAATAACCTGACGAAGCTATTCGGTCCATAAATCCGCAGTCGTTTACCAATAAGTCAACTCCCAGTTGACTTTTTTTACTATTAAGATAATTTAAGAGACTAAGTGTCTCAATTCTCACCACGATCAGTCTGAACCTGAACCAACCTACCCAACACAAGATAAATAGGCTAAACAAAATTTGACAAAGCAGAAACGGGGAAAGAAGGGCTAATCTCACGGAATTACCGGCCGGGTCGTTACAGTCAAATCTTGAGGTAAAGATATTACACTCTTGTGCTTTGTCTATTTTAATGATTTTTGGTGTGATGAATTAGGAGAATTGTTTAAAAAGGTCGTGTCTATATAAATTATAATTTTATTGCTCGAGGACAAGCAACGTTTAAGTGTGGGGTAGTGATGTTTGGCAATAATTCTGTAATTTAAGTGATTTACTTACCTTACATTTGAGGTGTTTTAATGCTAAACTATACTATATTTGTGCTTAATTGAGTCTATTTTATGTGTAGGTACATTGGAGATGAGATTGGAAGCATTATAATGTTATTATGGAGCAATGATTAAAGTGTTACAAATCAAAAGAAGGAAAAAAAGAAGAAAAAGAACAATTGAAAGCAAGAAATGAGAATGAGTAAAATGGAATGGAAGTTAGGCATCATTTCAAAGATGTAAGAGAAAGCAGGCAACGCGAGATGTAATTCTCGCGATAGAGTGTGTGATTTAAGCTTTCTAGATCGCATTTGACAGTGCGACACGAGGCCCAAAGCGAGCAGGAGCTCGCTATAGGACTTGAGAGGCACAGTGTACAGTAAGATGAGGCGTGCGTTTTGCCTCGCGAGGCGAGTCCTATAGCGAGGGTATTCCAAATATTTAAAGCCTATTTTGTCTCCTATTTTTTTTGCACTTGGTTATTTCGTTTACGTCTCTTCTCTACACATATAAATAGTCATTTAACACCATTCTTAGAGGAGTTTTGGCGACCTGAGGAAATAGTATCACGCGGACAACTTGTGGAGAAGAAAATCATTGAGTTTTTCATCCCTTTATCTTTTCTTTGTAGTTTCTTTATGCAAAATTCTTTGAAAATTGTTACTAGGAACATGAGTGGCTAAAACTCATAGTTCTAGGGTTGTGATTTAACCGTGAATATTGTTGTTTTACGTTGACTTAACCTAGATTACAATTCACTAATATATGGTTGTTTCTTCAATTATGTGATCTTAACTCTGAGGGGGGCGGATTGAAGAGAGCACAATCTTAACTTTTAGGGGGGCGGATTTATGGTTAGGATAGGAATATACCTAGTCATTGTGCTTAATTAAATATTGTAATCTTAATGCGTTCTTGATAGATTGATTTCATAGGAATATATGCGTTAATCTATTTTGAATAGGCGGGTAGTATTTCAGTAGAAGGCTATGAGAGAAATTATTCTACTAATTATCACAATGAGTGAATTGTATGAAATGGAGAGTGAACTAGAAAACAATAGGATTGGTGAATCGATCACAACCGTGGAATATTTGTCTCTGTTAAGTACACCACAACTATTTTTCTACTTGATAATTTAGTTACTGCTTAGAATTATAGTTTAGTATAATAACATTCTTAAACTCGATTTTGGCTTTGACTGAATAACAATCTTGGGGATTTTAGTGGGTAGTTGATACAAGTCTTTGTGGATTCGGTACTCGAGTTATCATTTTATTACTTTACGGTCATGTATACTTGTGTGTGCATTTGGGAGCAACAAACCACCCCAAAATATGGCGTCAATGAGTGCATGAGCACTACTAGGTATTAACATAAATCAAAACTCTAGTATAATTGTCTGAGTAGTAGAACAATATTGAAGAAAATAAAAGAAAATAGTCTCAATGTCTGCATACATCATAGTAGCTACCTCGAAGTCTCAAAGCAGGTACTAGCACGGATCTAGAAATCACATCGTCCATATGTACCTGGATCTGCAAATAACCGACCCCATGTACTCAATAAGTAACAGAACTAACTTTGGGCTGAAAGTGGTGACGAGCTACGAAGAAGACAGTTAGAGTCAATTATAATTACAACACAGGTTAAATGACGACAAAACAATAAACAACTTAGAGAAATTACCATAATAAGATTTTTCATGTTATAGATATTTAGGCATGTTTTCAAGTTCAAAAATTAAAGCCACACTAATAAGAACATGTCAATTACAGCTAGCATGGGGAATGGCACATCTCTATGCCTGCATTTATGCTTGTCAAATCAATGATTTCACTCAACCGAAATAATAATAACATGTGATGTAGTGGTGAATGATTACAGAGAGTAAAATAGATATACGAATTATGCATCATGATTGAGTATATAATTATAGTTAAAGCAGATAACTCAAAATAGCAGAAATAACTTAATTAGGTCTCAACCGTATAAGCACATAGCCTAAACATGATTTATAACATGAATCACAACTCATTTACTCTAACAATTAAGAATTACACGGATAAAACAACACTAGATAGCAGCACAATACAAAGAATCCACTCGAATCATGAACACTACGGTGCATGCCCACACTCCAGCCACCTAGCATGTGTGCCACCCCAACCAAGCACAACAAACATGTTTTCGAGGGATATATACCCTCAATTCCAAGTTTAGAACTATCACTTACCTCAAAGCGGGAAACTCAATGTTCCAACAAACCCTTGCCATGCAAATCGACCTCCGAGAGACTCGAATCTATTTTTTGCAGACCTTCCTTTGCATATGCGGGCGCGCTTTTGTGCTTTTTCGCAGCTCATCCTCCGCACCTGCAGCCTTGCAGGTGCAATAAATCCTCGCATCTTCTCCTCTTAATCAAATCTCGCATGTGCATATATGTTGCCGCTTCTGGGGCTCCGTACCAGCTTGCCAAAACATCGGAGGTGCGGTTATAATACAGATAAAGCCAACTACATTTCTCTAAGTCCAAAGCTCAATCGATTTCAATCCAAATCAAGAGGACCCCTAGACCCCATCCAAACATGCAAACACGTCCTAAAATTCAACACGAACTTCGTCGAAACCTCAAATCACATCAAACAACATCAAAATAATGAATCGCACCCCAATTCAAGCCTAGTGAAATTAATGAACTTCAAATTTCTAAAACGGATGTCGAATCATATCAAACCAGATCTGATTAACCTCAAATTTTGCACAAAAGTCATAAATGAAAAAACCAACCTATACCAACTCCATTAACCAAAATTTAAGCCTGGTGTCAACAACGTTAACTCTTGGTCAAACCTCTCATCCTTCCAAACCTTTAACATTCAAACTTATGCCAATTAAAGCCAAAATGACCTATGGACCTCCAAATTAATATTCGTACATACTCTTATGTCCAAAATTACCATATGAAGCTATCAGAACCATCAAAACTACATTCCTGAGTTGTCTACACCAAAGTCAAGCTCTGGTAAACTATTTCAACATAAGTTTCTGACCTTGGGACTAAGTGTACAAATTTACTCCAAAAATTCCCTGGAACCAATCCAACCACCCCGGAAAGTCACATACCCACAAATGAACACCCCTGCAACCTTGGAATTTTTTGATGCATTTGAGTGTATTTTTGCATTTTTCGAGCTGTTCGGAGGTCGATTCGCATGGGATGGCATTTATAAATTATTGTTTTGCTTGCTTGGAATTAGAATTTCCTTGCTTGACATAAGTGTCCTATCTAAACTTGGTTGAAGCACTAGTTGCTTGAGTTATTTGTCATATTTACGTGATATGGTTGCACAGTCTCACCGAAAAAATCATATCATGATGTAGAAAAGTCAAAATCATGAACCGTTTAATTATTATTTTTTTTTTAAAACTTGAAAATATACAACATTTATAAAATGCAAGATCTAATTCCTTAAGGATAGAATCCGATAATGGTTCAAAATCAATATTAAATTCTGATGTGGCGATGATTTAAGATTGTGCAGTCTCACCAAAAAATCACATCTTGATGTGGAAGTGTCGAAATCATGAACCGTTTGATTTTTTGGAAATTTAGCTTCCCAATGTAATATATCCAAAATGTAAAATTTAATGCTTTAGGGATAGTTTCAGATAATATTTCAAAGTCAATACTAAATTCTGACACACTGACGATTTCATATTTGCACGACTTCGCCAAAAGTTTGTATCTTGAAGTAGGGACGTCGAAATCACGAACCACTTAATTTCATAAAAACTAAACTCCAAAATCTAAAACATATCCAAAATCTGAAATTTACTGCCTAAGGATAGTTTCAGATGATATTTTGAAGTCGAGTTTGATTTTTGATATGCCGACAGTTCTAAATTAGCGCGACTTCACCAAAATTTTTGTATCTTGGTGTGGAAGCCTTGAGATTGTAAGACATTTTTAATTATAAAAAATTGAAATTCAAGAGCTTAATTATCACCAAATATCTTTGGTTCAAGTCTCACTGAATTTGAAACGTCGTGAAGGCACGCCAAAAAAAATTGAAGGTTTGGCGAACATGAAGGCATACAGGATCCCCTGACTTCAGTGCAAACATTTGGCAGCCCCCTAAAAGATATTAATCATTTTATTAAAGCTACCAATTTTCCATGGAGGATTTCCCCCTTTAAGTTAAATGGGGTCCAAAGTTTAACAGAAGAATGGTATTTCAGCTCGATTTTCAAGTGTTGATTGAATGAATTACACTCCATCGTATTTCATTCTGAAAACGATTGGGGGATTATGTATCTTTTGAACTTATGCGACTTAACTCAGAATGAAATTCTAAGGTGCCTACGTACCTCGGTGAAGAGGATCAAGGCATACCGTAGTTCAGAATGAGTGGATTTTTTTATGTCTGAACTTTTGCATAGGCCACCTCTTCTAGGTTTTCAACCTAGCGGACTCTTTTTTTTTTGGGCCGTACACAGTTTATACTCTTTAGGGAAAGGAGTATAGGAACATGCAGTTTAGGCTCATGCGTCAAGGAGCGTTGCAACTTCAAGGATAATACTTCTTTAGAAACTTGCCATTGATCGGGCCGATTCTCATGTCATCTGCATCAACCAACATGTAAGCCCCCCACTTGAGTAAGATTTTTGTACGACATATGTCCCATCCTATTTTGAAGTGAACTTCCCTACAGGTTTATGGGAAGTAATAATGGGTCTTCATATGGAAAAGACCTCATCTCCTACTTGAAAGGATCTCAGGCGAACTCTTTTATTAAAGGCGCGAGACAATCGAGCTTGATAACATTCAAGACTCTGTTAAGATTCCAACCTCTTCATCAATGATCTCTTCTTGAATAGCCAGTCATAATGAAGGTATTTGACGCTTAAGTGGCAAGACGGCTTCGACTCCATAAACGAGTGAATAAGGAGTCACTTGTGTTGGCGTGCGCTTAGTCGTCCTGTATGCCCATAGAGCTTCTTCCATACGGTTATTCCAATCTCGTTTGGATTTGGAGATGACTTTCTTTAGCAAGTTGCATAGAGTTTTGTTGAATGCCTCCACTAGACCATTGGCGGCAGCGGTGTACAACGAAGAGTTATGTTGCTTTAAGCCAAAGAGATCACAAATCCTGTTCATAAAACTATCATCGATGGATTTCCATTATCTGTTTTTGTGTACGAGGAATGCCAAAGCGATAAATTATGTTTACTCGGATGAAACTTGCAATATTTTCCTTCTTTACCTCCTTAAGAGAAACAACTTCGGCCCATTTTGAGAAGTAGTCAGTTGTAGCCAAGATGTATAGGTGCCCACCAGAGGTCTTTGCAGTGGTCTAACGACATACAATCCCCAAGCGTCAAACGGACAGGATGCAATAATCGGGTGCAAAACTTCAGGATGTTGATGAATAAAATTCGCATGGAATTGATAAGCCTTATATCTTCAAGCGTAGTCCGATCCTTTTTGTATGGAAGTGGAGATTTGGTCCAGACTGGTGTGAACCACATACCCCAAAATATGCCTCTTCCAAAGATTGGAGTGCTTCTCCTTCCCCTAAGCATCACAAGAATACTCCCTCGAATAACCTTCTGTATAGAGTATCTTTGTAGTAAAGGAAGCGAGGCACACAACAACGGATTTCAGTCCTTCTCCTTGGATCTTCTGCAAGTATCCCATAGCGTAAGTAGTCTATAATGGGTTGTCGCCATTCTTCTTTCTGAACTTCAAAAACAACGACAAGATGCTTGAGTTCATTTTCTTCACCTTTAGTCTCATTTGGCGGCGGTACTACCCACTTTTGGCAGACAATAACTTGTGCTTGATCAGGCAGGGTTAATGATGAAGCTAGGTTAGCTAAATAGTCATATCACCGAGCCACCCCGTTACTTTTTTAGTGTAATCATGATATGGGCATAGTTCAGGCTTCTTGACCTCGTAACTACGTAGAAGCTGATAGACCACTAACTGAGAGTTACCAAATACTTGCAGTTGCAACCACTTCATTTCGACAGCTATTTCAAGACCAACTATTAGTGCTTGATACTCATCAATGTTGTTAGAGCAGAGTTGCGTCAACATAAAAGAGTAGGGAAGAAATTCACCTTGAGAAGTGACAAATACTACACCAGCACTAGATCATCCGCGATGTGCAGCACCATCAAAGTACATCTTTCATGGAGGCTCAACTTCAATGATCATTGCGTCCTCATCAGGTAGTTTGTCAGTTAGCTCCCAATCATCAGGTATAGGGTGATCTGCCAAAAAGTCTGTTGATGCTTGTCCTTTTATAGTCTTTTAAGTGATGTATACGATTTCAAATTTTTGAAACTGGAGGTACCACCTTTTTAGTCAATCACTAAGGATAGGTTTTGACATCAAGAACCTGATGGGATTTGCTCTAGAAACAAGAAGAGCAATATGAGCTTGAAAGTAGTGCTTCAACTTTTGAATTGAGAATACTAGCGCCAAACACAACTCTTTAATAGGTGAATAATTCATCTCGTTTGGTGTCATCATCTTGCTCAAGTAGTAAAGAGAGTTTTCTTTCCCCTCACTATTGGCTTGGGCCAACGGCGCTCCAACAGACCTTTCTTTCCCGCTAAAATGATTTTCCCTCGTCTTTCTTCCTTTTAGGGACATATTGGAGCGCATGAATTACTTTCTTTCCATAAGACGCAATATCCCCTCTATGAGATTTATTCGCATTGGCATGTACCTCCTCAGTAACAACGTCTGCTTTAAAATATTCACGTAAGCTCTTTTAGTTATGAGCTCTTTATTCTTGCTTTTCATGTCATCATCAACTTTTAGCTACTTCACAATGCGGTTCTTCAAGTAGAACTTTGGATCGGCAAAGTGTGACTCCCCCTCGGTGAATGGCTCATCGTCAGCAACTATCTTCTTCTCGACTTCACCCTCATAGTATTTCAAACATTGATGGTAGGTAGATGGAACTATTTTATTCTCATGTATCCACGTCCTTCCAAGCAAGACATTGTATGAAGTCTTCGCATCGATCACATGCATCCATGCACTTTATTGCATATCATCAATAGTGATTTCTAGCCTGATCGCACCTATGGCTCTTTGCCACCCTTGGTTGAACCCTTGGATCATCACACGACTTTCTGAGAGTTCTTTCATGGGAATAAAAAGTTCTTTCACAATGCGAATCAACTAAATGTTCACTGAGGATCCTCCATCAACCAAAATTCTATTTACCCTTTCATCACACATATATCCAACCAGGTACAATGGGCGGTTATGAGGAGTGTCACCTAGTAGAAGATCATCATTTGTGAACATGAATTTTTCCTCACAAGCATTAACTTCTTGAGGAGTGGACTCTATAAGCTTTTCCGAAGATGGTGCCAACAGTAGGTCATCACTATTTTCTTTCACTTCGTCAGTATCGCAAAAAGAGGCATCAATACCCCCATGGGAAATTTTCGTGCGGAACCAACTTGGTAAAAACTCCTCCAAGGTCACTCGATGTAGTGGCTATTGAGGGTGATGCACCTCCACTTTCTCTTTATTTACATGCTTAACTAGATTCCATCACCTAGGTCTTTTCACCATTATTTTCCTGGTTGATTGTTCCATTGATCCTTTTTGTGGGCTCTTTTTGTGGAACCTACAATGAGTCACCAACGTCCAACATTCATCATCCTCAGGTTGACCGTCTTCAAGTTTGTAGTTCTCTAGTAATTCTTCATCTTTACTTTCTTTAAAACTACATAATTCGTTTGGATTGAACGAGCCAAATGTGATATAGACTTGGTTTGCGCTTGCTTTCTCATCTTCAAGCACGATCCTCTTTTCAAGAGCCAAATCCATAACTTTGTCTTGAAGACAAAGTACTTCTCCAGAGGGTGGCTCACAAGTCGATGATATATGTAATAATTTGGGTCATCAATTTTCCCATCTTCATTTGTCCACTTCATCTCCGGAAGCTCAATGAGATTTAACTCGAGGCATTCTCCGAAAACGGTTGGCACATCAGAATCTAGAAATGGGTACTCTTTCTCTTGAATTTCTTTTAGAGTTAAATTTCCACTTGGTTATCTTGAAACAAAGTAGATTTCATACTCTGCTTCTTGATCACCTTCGTCGTGAACTTCATTGATGATGTGCTCACATTCATAGGTTTTTTGTTTTCAGATCTTGTACAAACTTGCTCCATTTTCTGATTTCTTGCTTGTCGTTCAATTTGCGAGGTTCATAGATGTGCAGCCTTTCATTCCATCGGAGGCCATGCTCAATTCCATGTCATGGGCATAAGTTGCAAGTTCTTCAAATGTGCTAGACTAGATACCTTGCAAGATGTAGCGCAATACCCAATCCATGCCTCAGATGCACATCTCTATGCCAGAATCGTCAATAAGCCTGTCTTTACAATTGAGGCATGCATTCCTTCAACGATTGATAAAATAGATAAATAGTTCACCCTTCCGTTGAAGAGTATTTGTGAGCTCCACCATGGTCACAGTGCGCCTTGTGCTATAAAAGCGATTGAGGAACTCTTGCTTTAGTTGATCCCAGCTATCAATAGAACCCACCTCGAGGTCTTTATACCAATCAAAAGCATTTCCTTTTAGCGAGCGGACAAACTGTTTGATGAGATAATCTCCATAAGTCCCACCGTTGTTGCATTTCTCAACGAATTGCGCCACATGTTTCTATAAATTTCCTTTACCATCAAACTATTGAAACTTTGGAGGTTGATAGCAAGCAGACATCTTCAACATATCGATCCTTGCAGTATACCGCTTTGCGTATGTAAGGGAAGACTTGGTAGCAACTTCGTACATTCTTTTAATAGTTCCTTCAATGAACTCCTTCAGTTAATTGATTGGAATCATCCCTTCAGATGAGACAGGGATAGCCTTATCGGATGTAACTTGTCTTGGTGGAGAATTACTCTCTGGAACCTCTAGGAGATTGCCATGTGAATGGGTGGATTCTTCTTCCATCAAGATTCACATCCCATCTGTTAGCTTGTCAATTCTAGCATCTTTATTTTGCATGCACTTGGTTAAGCTAGTGATTGCTTCCGTCAAGTTTGCCAACTGCTCCTCCACAGATGAAGTTTTTTTCACCGTGTCTTGCATGATTGTCGTGGACGATGGAGAGTAGCATGGATTGTCACACAGGTTTATCCTTGATTGACTCACGCTACGTGGTGTAAGTGGTAGGATCCATCACTCAAAGCATCATCATTTTCATTCACAACAGAGTGCTTGGATCCAGAGAAGTCAAGCAGAGCAAGAAATTTCTTGATATTTTCAAGAACATCGCTTCCTTTTTTCTTTGTGGAAGATCTTGCTCTTTGTGAGGATGAAGATCTGAAAATAGGAGTTGATACGGACGACACTTGGGGTGCTTGTTGTCCTAACGAGCTTTCTTTGCTCCTTGTAACTGATCCAAAGCTTCCAAAGGTATCATCGAGGATGTTTTCCACATCAGCATAGAACATGGAATTAGCAGCCTTGGCGGAAATTGAACTGGAGTTGATTTTCTTGGAAGCCATTTTGTTATTCATGAACATTGGGGATTGAAAAGTTGAGATGAAAGGTAGAGATTCTTACACTAGGTGTGCCAGAATTTGTATACAACAAATTTACGTCGAGAAAATAAAATCAAGACCGAAAACTATCACAACAATCATAGTATTTGATTTCAAGTAATTTGAGTATAAAATATCTATGAATCCTCCGACTCTTCTTTCCTTAAGTAAATAAATTCAAGGGCCTTTGAGCTTAATCTCGAATATGTAGTTGTTGCCACGAACAATGATCTTGAATTCAACTAGTACGAACTTTTGATTTGAACTCCTACTCCTTGAACCTTGATTTGTTCTTCTTTCTTGAGCTTGAACTTGGTTGATTGAACTTAAACTTGATTTCTTGAATCTTGAAACTTGTGGAGGAATTTGCAGCGTTCGATCCACGAGCTCTTTCTTGATTCTTGCTATAAATTCTGGTGTCTTTTCTGGGTTATGAAGACCCCTATTTATAGTTATAAAAGAGAGGAGTTGTGATAAGAACAAACACTTTCTGACCAATCAAATTGATGTGTGACATGGCCGCATTTGATTTGCCAAAATATGTCACTTGCACATGTGGCACTATTTCATTGGCTATCTAATTTTACTTGGCATGCCTTGTAATTCTGACACGTGGCACGATCTTATTGGATCTTTTTTTTGACTTGGCATGCCACGGCGTTTGACGCATGGTGCCAAACTGGGCCTCTAGGAAAATGAAAACTTGGGCTTATCACTTTACGTCACACCCCGAACCTGGGGGCTAAACCGGCACCCGGTGCCACACCTATCCTTACATATCAATTGGCGCCTAAGGGACTCTGAACATATAATGTCATACTTTGGACATGGGCCACATTGCAAGACAATTGCGAATGCTGACTAATCATCAATAAAAGTTGGGACGACAAGGCCGTTATAACTACTACAGCTGGCAAACCAATAAAGTATACATAAAAGGCCTACAAGCCCAACATACTGCACTAATTGACAGGATATGTCTACAAGCCTTACTGATGTATATATTGTGATCGAAACAGGGCCCCGACCTACTCATAACATATATACATATACACATAAAATGTACATAAAGCTCTAGACCCAACAACTTCGAAGGGCATGGAGCTTATCGGTCAAGCTGAACTCGGTCAAACCTAATGAGGAAGTCTACCCGTCTGTCTGTCTGAACCTGCACGTATGTAATGCAGCGCTCCCAGAAAAGGGACGTCAGTACCAAATAATGTACTGAGTATGTAAGACAATATACTACAAGCTGAAACTGAACTAATAATATGATAATTGAAAGTAAGTGGAAGTCAAAGATAATCTGAAGATATGCTCACCAGCGGATACTGACTCAACTCTCTCAATATAATAAGTAAAATAGTTGTCCAGCCTCATAAGGCTCGATTTATATATATAATTGCTCTACCATAGTACGCTCGCTCATAGATACTATATATACATATATAACTGCTCTGCCATAGTAGGCTCGCTCATAGACGCTCGGCCATACTAGGCTATGTATCTCGGCCAACTGGGCTCGCTCATAGGCACTCGGCCACATTATTCTTGGTGTATAACGTACCATCTTATCATAGATTTCCCAATAAGGGCCCGCCCATCGATTATAGTTCGATGGTAATGTAAATATTGTAATACTGTATATGCAGATTCCCTGCTCTCTTGACTGGAAGAAGATAATTCTCAATTGAACATAAAGTCCCGATAAGGGAGAAAACTGTAACTTCTGAGTAGGATAATGTATGTAAATTCGAGAGTATGAACTTTACTTTATGCTTCGCTATCAAACTCGTGTAATTACGAAATCATGCCAAAATGAAGGAAGGGCTTAGGCTTAACAAACATGGAGTAGAGAAAATTTGTATGATATTCTTGGGAAAGGTTGCACTATACTCCCTTAGAATCGCAAAGCCTCACGTTGCTTAAGATTCAATCTCATATGAATTGTTGGATAACTCGCGTTACTATTACATAATATCTTATATGAACTTGCTGAAGTATACTTCATCACCTTGTAGAGATACAATGTGAGTTTAGAAAGGTTTTTAAGCCTTTAGGTGTGGTCCCCACATGGCATGATTATTTGGCCACTAAATTCTCTTAAAAAGTGCCACCTTGCTATGTAATATAAGAGTCATAATTTGGATTTTGATCCTTGTTCCAATTGCTACCACATTGACTTAATTAATCTTATCCAAATATTATAATTAATTAACCACTAATCTCTTGATTAACTTAATAATCTCTCACTATCCAATAATTAACCAATTGCCCATATAATTAAGAATTATGTGAAATTACTTAAAATACTACCCATTTTTAGCACACCTTATGTCATGACCAAAATTTTCCTCGTTGGGTATCGTGATGGAACCTAGTCTTAGGGACTAGGTAAGCCTAACAGTTACTGAATAGCAACAATAATAAAATAATGCTAGCAGTCCCGATATAAAATCTCAACAGAATGTACAAACTTTTCCAAAACCAGTAGTAGAAGTCATAAGCTCTACGAATCTTCTACAACTTCTAAGTACATCTGTTTGGAAATAAATACAACAGTGTGTGAATAACAAATACAAAGAAGGTGACTCTGACGCCTGCGAACGCAGTAGCAGGTTACCTTCAGTCTCCTCGGCAATCATCCACATAACTACTACAATATATACCTGGATCTGCACAAAAAAATGTGCAGCAGTGTTGTATGAGCACACCACAACGGTGCCCAATAAGTATCAAGACTAACCTCGATGGAGTAGTGACGAGGACTAGTCAAAACACCACTGGTCTACAAAATAAATAACATGAATATAGAAATGACCGAACATTACATCTACCTAAGGCTTCACGGAATAATTTACGACAACGACAATATAAAGCGGAAGAAAATTACAGAAATCAATCATGAAATAGCATAAAAGTACACAGAAAAATGGACAACAAAACAAGCCAAAACGAAAGGAAACACAAGACAATAGAGAACGCCAATAAATCAACTCTACGTCGGTTTGTTCACATCGGGCCTTAGCCATTAAAATCCATAGACTGTTGGAAATCTTTAAACAACAGTTCATATGAAAAAGTTTTGCAAATAAAAATATTTTAGTATGGAAGACTTTCCTTTGAAAACATACTTTATCCAAAAGTAGATATAAGTATATATAATAGAGAGAATTACGTAAAACATAGTTTCTTTCAAAATACGAAACTTTCCAAAGATGTTTTCCCAATAAATGACTTCCAAATATCATTTTATGCAAGACTAGAACTTTTCAAATATGCCTTCGATGTAAAAGTCATTCGATTATAATCATTCCAAAACCATTGCTTCTTCAATAATACTTTTCAATAAAATCTCTTGATCAAAATCTCCTCAAGATTTATCCGCCGGAACTCAGTCCGTAACTCAGAAATTGTCGTGCAGCATAGGAGGAATATCAAATTTTGCCCGTAAATGCAGTAAATAGCAAACATGAACAACGAAAATAGTAATGCATAAATATGGCACGGAAAGTCCCTTCGTGCTCACATAACATAACATGGCACGGAATGTCCCCTCGTGCTAACATAACATAACATGGCACGAAATTTTCTCTCGTGCTAAATCACATAAACAGGGCACAGAATGTCCCCTCGTGCTAACATAACATAACATGGCACGAAATTTTCTCTCGTGCTAAATCACATAAACATGGCACAGAATGTCCCCTCGTGCTAAATAACATAAACATGGCACATAATTTCCTCTTCTGCTAAATAACATAAACATGGCACAAAATGTGCCCTCGTGCTAAATAATATAAACATGGAACGGAATGTTCCCTCGTGCTAGATAACATAAACATGTCACGGAATATTCCCTCTTGCTAAATAACATAAAAATGGCACGGAATGTTCCCTTGTGCTAAATATCATAAACACGGCACAGAATGTTCCCTTGTGCTAAATATCATGAACATGGCACGGCATTATCCTTCGTGCTTTACACTCTTCCTCACCCAAACAATATCTAAAACAAAAGTTTGGCAAGGAAAAACCAATAATATGATCCATAAATCACCGCATGACGACAAGGGAATCAACAATACTCACAATATCATTAACAGCATAACCAGTAATAGAAACCACAACATCACGGCCAGGAAGCCAACAGTACAAATGATATCATTCACAACATAAAAAGTAATAGGAACCATCACATCCCGGCAAGGGAGTCAACGATACAAACCATATCATTAACAGCATAGAGAGTAACATAAACCATAACATCCCGACAAGGGAAATAGCTATAACCAATCGCACCTAAACAGTTTACTTCATGGAATAACACTCAGCTTAAAACAAAAGGCCCAATAATAGGCAACATCAAGGAAATACCAATAACATAAGTGTCTAACAATTAGACCTAAGTGGTACTTAAGGGAATAGTCATATAAATCACAATGTAAGACTCACGGGCATGCTTAACTCCAACGAATAAATGTTCCAACTACGGCTAGTCAACTATAAGGCTAGATGACACTAATTATAGTCAATTACGCAAGCTAGGAATAAAATATAGCATGATGATAAGAGAAGTAGAATATTGAGTTAAGTCAAGTAAAGTCGAATAGCCAACGAAGAATCCAAAAATGAGTTATTCTAATTTAAACAGAAGGGAATGAAATTAACAACCAAGGATTCAAGTGTAAATATTACAAATCATACACAGGTAATACAAGAATCTACGAATCCTAAAAGGGCATTCTAATTGCAAATAATTACGAGTACACACACGTCACCTCGCATACTCGGACTACAATCAACAAGGAAGACTCAATCCTAAGGGGTAGTTCCCCCACACAATGTTAGGAAAGATACTTACCTGAAAGACGACAACCCGGTACTCAAAAATAGATTTCTCGGGCCGAAAGACCTCCGGACGACTTACAATCAACTAAAACAACTTCAAAATACACATAAAACGTATAAGGAACGATTCCTAATAATAAAGTCTCAATCTTTACAAAATCATAAAAATCGACCCAGAAGTCGACCCCTGGGCCCACACCTCGAAACCCAAACTTTTTTACAAATTCCAATTACCCATTCCGATACGAGTTCACCCATACTAAATTTATTCAATTCTGATAACATTTGGTCTTTCAGATCATGATTTTTCATTTTAGAAACTTTTTTTCAAAACCCACAATCCCCTCAACCCAAAACAAAAATTAAATGATGAAAACAAGAACTAATTCATGACATATAATTAATTCTAGTAGAAGAACACTTACCCATTTGATTTGTGTGAAAAACCCTCAAGGAATCTCCTAAGGCCGAGTTGTAGAAGTCAAAATATTTTTAAAATGGTGAAACCCTCGATTTTGTAAACTAATATTATGCCCAGGTGTTTTGTGAATTGCGATCACGGGGATCGAGGCGCGATCGCGTAGAAGGAAAATGAAGCTGGCTTAAAATGCTCTACGCGATCGCGGAATAGCTTATGCGATCGTGTATAAGGAGTAAGTTGGCTTCTGCGATCGCGGACCAACTATTGCGATCACAGTGAAGGAAATTACTGAGCAAGTCAGACACTCTATGCGATCGCGGATCCTTCTATGCGATCGCACAGAAAGAAACCAGATGATAGTTTTCAGCAATTCAAAATAGGAAAAATGAACTCGAAACCTATCTGAAACACACCCGAGGCCCCTCGAGACCCCGTCCCAATGCACAAACAAGTCTTATAACTTAATACGGACTCGCTCGAGGTTCCAAATCACATAAATATCACTAAAACGACGAATTTAACCAAAAATCAATGAAATTCCTGAAAACTTCTTTTAACATCAAATTTTGCATATAAGGTCCGAATCACGCCAAACGAAGTCCGTTTCATACCAAACTTCACAGATAAAACATATAAATCATATCGAACCTGTATCGGGCTCCAGAACCAAGATACGAGCCTGATACCACAGGTTTCACATAACATTTTATTTTCAAGAACCTTTATATTTTTCAGAAAACAGTTTTCTTTAAAAATTTATTTCTCGGACTTGGGACCTCAGAATTCGATTTCGGGCATACGCCCAAGTCCCATATTTTCCTACGGACCCTCTGGGACCGTCAAATCACGAGTCCGGGTCCGTTTACCAAAAATATTGACCGAAATCAACTTTATTCAAATTTCTAATACAAAATTATCATTTTAATCAATTTTTTTCACATAAAGGCTTCCTGGGTACACGCCCAGGCTACGCACGCGAATCGAGGTAAGATAGAAGGAGGGTTTTTTTTCATGACCTCGGAACACAGAATTAGCTTGAATATACGGGATGACCTTTAGGGTCATCACATCCTCCCTCTCTTAAACAAACGTTGGTCCTCGAACGTGCCAGGATTCACCTTTAACTTATCCAATCACTGATTGTACACTTCTAACACATACCCGCGGGTGATCCCACGTCACCCAAACCCTCATAAGCCCGATGATACAATCACCACCGCAATTTAGCCTTCTTATCCACCGATAAGCCTCGTACCTCTAGTTCTCACCCTCTACTCATTTACGAAGACCCGATTCTAAATCCATATCCGACATTAGCCTCAATCAGCTACATCAACTCATGACTACACCCACAAGGCATGACCACACAACACAGTACATCACACATAGGCTCATATACCGCTTTTGATCACAATAGCTGCCCGAAATCAACTCGACATTGGCAATCAGTCCCACATTAGAAAGAACTTTATTTCCAAACCCCATAACAGTGATAATGATGCAATGAACAAGAAGACTTCATTATTAGGAACCCGAAACACCGAGCCACAACTACCATTACTAGGCACACATCCCGCAAACTAAACTAAAGAAACATATAACGAAATGACTGAATATGAAAATAGAAACACATAAATGAACTATCAAACAAGCCCATAGGCACAACTCTCCATCAATACCGACTTACCAAAAGAAATATAACAAGGAAGAAGAAAAGCATATGAACAAATCACAAGGATTCCATCCTGATAAAATTCCACCGCGGTACTCAGCTCGGTCCAAACATATCGAATCACAAATATCACGAGGACCTCGCCCTCAACTCTGAATTACATACCGAAAATATATCATACCAATTGAAATTCCTCTACTAATTCATCTCAGCTGATAAAATCATAACGCTAGCTGATCCTACATCTCGATGGAATATCAAATCATAACTCGTAAACAAAATACTTAGGAAAATCACATAAAGCTTACCACGAAGAACAACAAGGACTCACTTCCAGTCTCACCCCTATCAAGAATGAAATGAACAATGATAGACACGGCCTACTACTCATAAAATATCCCAACAGGAGCAAAGACAAAATGGAGTGAAAAACATGGAACTCACTCATAAATGAAACAACAAATAAGGGAACTCGTCCCGACCAGCAGAACTATAATGAATTACAATTGATGCCCCTCTCTAACACATCAAAACATACCTATGTGATGATATCTGGCACAACAGCCTCTATTTTACTATATAAAATACAACAATGGGTCGGGTCTCCCCTTCTTAGGGGCCCTTCACTCACCTGAATACCCTGCTACCACACACCTACCTGAATCCTGGAACAATCTCTCACCCTGTAGCTAACATCTCCACACTGAAAACAATCTCGCTGCCGACATGGCTGTGAAAAAATACACAATATGAATCCTTTGAGACACTCATGAGTACCTGAAATCCCATGCAAAGCTGGTAATGCAAACTGAGCTGGTTGACCCACAATAATTCTACCGTGTCGTACCTTGCCTCCATAATATGGACCAGTAGAATCCTCCGATCTACGAGGCCTCATTGCCTACCAGAACTCTCTCCCTTATCTCGTATGTCCTCTCGCTCCCGGTACCACATGCTCTCTAACCGGCGAGCGATCCCCACTACCTGCTGAAACGGGGCATCCTACTCTAACTCTCGAGTCCCGCTAAACCAAATATCATGCCTGAATCTCCCAAATGACTATACGGACTCATCTCCTAACTGAAGCAACCAAGAGAATTGCATGTCTGGCCTACTCACTGAATCTAATGGCATGCTCCAATAGTGACACCGCGCCCTGACTCAACTGCTCAAACTCCGCGCGCCGTATATCCCGAAGGAACTGAGGTGCAACCTCCCTCAAAGCATCTCCGAAAGACTGAATCCATGCTAGTGAAGCTATCTCGGCCAGGTCACCCCAACTCATATGCCGCCACCACTGATCAAGCCACTATTCTTAACCTGGGATGTGACAAAAGCAATCCCGCTGGTTTCCACAATACCCGAAATACGAAGGACATAGTGAAATCCTCCAGGAAACTCTGGGCACCATCTGCCGCCAATCCACTGAAAGATAGAAGGGTGATATTTCTGTACCTCTCAAGTCCAAGGTATTCTTCCTCAGAGGCTACTGTCCTAACCACGAACTAAACTGAAACCACATGTCGTGCTACCATAACAACTGGAACCTGACCAATATGACCTCGCTACTCTGGAGTTTAGACAGTAGGAGTCTGAACTCCTCCCCTGATCTGTGAAGCAACTGGTGCACTAGAATCAACCCTGCCTGAGTCAACGTACCACATATACTCAAAACTGCGCTCAGGTCTCCTGAAGTCCGGGGTAGCAACAGGCACCCCCAGTACCTGTTCCCCAACTAGAAATACTGGCGACTCCTCAACGGCTGCTCTGGTAAGCATCTTAACTGTTGCACGTGCTCCTCGTTGGCCTTTGTCACTAACCCTTCCGACACTTGCTTCGGGGTAACATCATCAGGAACCGCCGTTCGTGTCCTCGCCATCGGTGAGAGAATCGAACGATAATTTCAAACTTTATGATCAATGAACTCGCACGATAGGAATGAAGGAAGTGAAATTGTCCTAATAGTTCTGTAGTCTCTCGAAGATAAGTACGGACATCTCCTAACCCATCCACAGGACACTACTAAACTCGCTTATGACTCGTAGCACCTATGAACCTAGAGCTCTGATACAAACTTGTCACGACCAAAATTTCCCTCTGTTGGGTATCGTGATGACACCTAGTCTTAGGGACTAGGTAATCCTAACATTTGCTGAATAACAACAACAATAAAATAAGGCTAGCAGCCTCGATATAAAATCTCAACAAAATGTACAAACTTTCCCAAAACCGGTAGTTCAAGTCACAAGCTCTACGAATCTTCTACAACTTCTAAGTACATCTGTTTGGAAATAAATACAACAGTGTATGTATAATAAATACAAAGAAGGTGAACCTGATGCCTGCGAATGTAGCAGCAGGTTACCTTGAGTCTCCTCGGCAATCATCCACACAACTACTACAACATATACCTGGATCTGCACACAAAAATGTGCAGAAGTGTAGTATGAGCACACCACAACGGTGCCCAGTAAGTTTCAAGAGTAACCTCGGTGGAGTAGTGATGAGGACTAGTCAAGACACCAATTGTCTACAAAAGAAATAACATGAATATAGAAATGACCGAACATTACATCTACCTAAGGCTTCACGGAATAATTTACGACAACGACAATATAAAGTGGAAGGAAATTACAGAAGTCAATCAAGAAACAGCATAAAAGTACACAGCAAGATGGACAACAAAGCAAGCCAAAAATAAAGGAAACACAAGACAATAGAGAACGCCAATAACTCAACTCTACGTCGATTTGTTCACATCGGGCCTTAGCCATTAAAATCCATAGACTAGTGGAAATCATTAAACAACAGTTCATATGAAAAAAATTTGCAAATAAAATCATTTTAGTATGGAAGAGTTTCCTTTGAAAACATAGTTTCTCCAAAATTAGATATAAGTACATTTAATAAAGATAATTACGTAAAACATATTTTCTTTCAAAATACGAAACTTTCCAAAGTTTCTTTCCCAATAAATGACTTCCAAATATCATTTTAGGCCAGACTAGTACTTTTCAAATATGCCTTCGATGTAAAAGTCATTCAATTATAATCATTTCAAAACCATTTCTTCTTGAATAATACCTTCCAATAAAATCCCTTGATCAAAATCTCCTCAAGATTTATCCGCCGGAACTCAGCTCGCAACTCAGAAATTGCCGTGCAGTACAGGAGGAATATCAAATCTTGCCCGTAAATGCAGTAAATAGCAAACAGGAACAACAGAAATAGTAATGCATAAATACGTCACGGAATGTCCCTTCATGCTAACATAACATAACATAGCACGGAATGTCCCCTCGTGCTAACATAACATAACATGGCACGAAATTCCCCCTCGTGCTAAATAACATAAACATGGCACGGAATGTCCCATCGTGCTATATAGCATAAACATGGCACGAAATTTCCCCTCGTGCTAAATAACATAAAATAGCACGGAATGTACCCTCGTGCTAAATAACATAAACATGGCACAGAATGTTCCCTCGTGCTAAATAACATAAACATGGCACGGAATGTTCCCTCGTGCTAAATATCATAAACATGGCACGGAATGTTCCCTCGTGCTAAATATCATGAACATGGCACGTAAGTATCCTTCGTGCTTTACATTCTTCCTCACCTAAATAATATCAAGAACAACAGTTTTGCAAGGAAAAACCAACAATATGACCCATAAATCACCACATCCCGGCAAGGGAGTCATCAATACAAACAATATCATTAACAGCATAACCAGTAATAGAAACCACAACATCCCGGCAAGGAAGTCAACAATACAATAAATATCACTCACATCATAAACAGTAATATGAACCATCACATCCCGACAAGGGAGTAAACAATACAAACCATATCATTAACATCATAGACAGTAACAGAAACCAAAACATCCCGGCAAGGGAAACAACTATAATCAATCTCACCTAAACAGTTTACTTCACGGAATAACACTCGGCTTAAAATAAAAAGGCCCAATAATAGGCAATATCAAGGAAAGACCAATAACATAAATGTCTAACAATTAGACCTAAGTAGTACTTAAGGGATTAGCCATGTAAATCACAATGTAAGACTCACGTGCATGCTTGACTCCAACGAATAAATGTTCCAACTAAGGCTAGTCAATTATATGGCTAGATGACACTAATTATAGTCAATTAGGCAAGCTAGGAAGAAAATATGGCATGATGATAAGAGAAGTAGAATATTAAGTTAAGTCAAGTAAAGTCGAATAGCCAATGAAGAATCCCCAAAAACAAGTAATTCTAATTTAAACATAAAGGAATGAAATTAACAACCAAGGATTCAAGTGAAACTATTACAAATCATACACAGGTAATATAAGAATCTACGAATCCTAAAAGGGCAATCTAATTGCAAAAAAGTACGAGTACACACTCGTCACCTCGCATACTCAGACTACAATCAACATGGAAGACTCAATCCTAAGGGGTAGTTCCCCCCCCCCCACAAGATTAGTCAAGATACTTACCTCAAACACGACAACCTCGTACTAAAAAATAAACTTCTCGGGCCGAAAGACCTCCGGACGGCTTACAATCAACTAAAACAACTTCAAAATACACATAAAACGTATAAGGAACGATTCCTAATAATAAAGTCTCAATCTTTACAAAATCACAAAAATCGACCCAGAAGTCGACCTCCGGGCCCGCACCTCGGAACGCGACAAATTTTACAAATTCTGATTACCCATTCCGATACGAGTTCACCAATACTATATTTATCCAATTCCGATAAAATTTTGGTCTTTCAAATCATGATTTTGCATTTTAGAAACTTTCTTTCAAACCCTACAATCCCCTCAACCCAAAACGCAAATTAAATGATGAAAACAAGAACTAATTCATGAAATATAATTAATTCTAGTCGAAGAACACTTACCCATTCGATTTGTGTGGAAAACCCTCAAAAAATCGCCCAAGGCCGAGTTCTAGAAGTCTAAATATGTTTAAAATGGTGAAACCCCTGATTTTGCTAACTTATATCTCCCAAGTGTTTTGTGAATCGCGATCACGGGGATCAAGGCGTGATCGCGTAGAAGGAAAATAAAGTTGGCTTAAAATGCTCTACGCGATCGCGGAATAGCTTATGCGATCGCGTAAAAGGAGTAAGTTGGCTTCTACGATCGCGGACCAACTATTGCGATCGCAGTGAAGGAAATTACTAGGTGAGTCACACACTCTATGCGATCGCGGATCCTTCTATGCGATCGCATAGAAGGAAACCAGATGACAATTTTTAGCAAATCAAAATAGGCAAAATGGACCCGGAACCTATCCGAAACACACCTGAGGAACCCCCGAGACCCCGTCCAAATGCACAAACAAGTCTTACAACATAATACGGACTCGCTCGAGGTTCCAAATCACATAAAATAACACTAAAATGACGAATAAAACCAAAAATCAATGAAATTCCTCAAAACTTCTTTTAGCATCAAATTTTGCATTTAAGGTTCGAATCACGCCAAACGAAGTCTGTTTCATACCAAACTTCACAGATAAAACATATAAATCATATCGAACCTGTACCGGGCTCCGGAACCAAGATACGGGCCCGATACCACAGGTTTCACATAACATTTTATTTTTCAAAAATCTTTATATATTTCAGAAAATAATTTTCTTTACAAATTCATTTCTCGGAATTGGACCTCGGAATTCGATTTCGTGCATACGCGCAAGTCCCATATTTTCCTACGGGCCCTCCGAGACCGTCAAATCACGGGTCCAGGTCCGTCTACCAAAAACATTGACCGAAGTCAACTTTATTCAAATTTCTAATACAAAATTATCTTTTTTGTAAGTTTTTTTCACATAAAGGCTTTCCGGCTACAATGCCCGGGCTGCGCACGCAAATCGAGGTGACATAGAAGGAGGCTTTTTTTTTCACGACCTCGGAGCACAGAATTATCTAGAATATACGGGATGACCTTTAGGGTCATCACACCTTATACCCCTTACTATCATGGTCATGTTTTACCTTGTATGGTACTAGTCAATAAATACATGGTATTATCGCTTGGACCGTATTTTATCCCAAATTGCCATACTTCGACGAAACTTATTTTTTCGATTCTCTTACCTTCAATAATTTACTTATCACTTATTTGAAATTGCATAATACTTATAATCTCAAAATAAATTCCATTCCCGAATTTACGTCGATTAGCTTACGACGAAACTTTAACGTACGAAAATGCGGAATGTAACATCTCATTTCTGAGCTTTTGTCCATTTACTTATGGCATACTTCCACGTACAAAAACATGGGGTGTAAAACCATTCCCCCCTTTGGAACATTCGTCCTCGAATGTAGACTGATGCACTTATCATTATCATAACCCATAGCTCTTGCGAATGCTTTAGTACTCTGCTTGCCATCTAGGCAATTGTTCTGTGACTAATTCCAAAGGCCAGGTCATTCCCCCCTTTAGGCCTATTTCTCACACCATGACTTGTGCTCGGAATCTTTCCAATCTTGTAATTGTTGCTACCTTCTATCATGCAACCTATATGACTCTAACCTTTTAGGTGCGCCTATTGATGCTTCACCCCTCTTTCCTCCAGCTCTTAGCCAATATCTAGGCCTCACTTTGTGAACATATACAAAATTATGTCAAGTTGTCCCTCTGGGCGTCATTAGCTTTACTATATCTAAGTATGCCATACTATACCATAAGTCTTACTTCGATTTATTTTTACTGAGGTATGCGACAAAACTTCAGGTTACTCTCGTTGCTTATCCTATATGCATAAAGATATGTCTTTTAATGCTTCTTCATTACTATTCATCTTAAGAATGATGGCCTAATCTCATCTCATACATTGTCACTTTAATCCATCCATTGATGATTCACCTTGATATTAATCTTAAATTTACCACTGATAACTTGACCTCTTATTTAACACTGACGCTAGGGCTCACGTCTCATGGGGAAATATCTGGAGTAATTTCCATAATCGTATTGCATAGCATCCCAATGTGATTCACCTTACGCGTCTGTATAATTCATTAAACTTCCCCTATTTTTTTTCTTCAAATCATTATTCAATCTAATAAGGCCCAGACGTTATCCTTTATCGATCACAATTAGACCCTCATTCTACTACCAGGGTAGCATTCCATCTCTGCTAAATGCTACTAGTCATAGACTCCTTTGAGTTCATTCAAATTATACTAAGCTTTCTATAACTTAGAGAAACCATCATCTTTCTTGTTTTCATTGGCTTAATCCTGAAAACTTATACATTTCTTGTCACCTCCTCACTTACCCTTTCTTATCCTTACTCCTGTCATAAAATCTTGCCAGTTTACTATACTTTAGCTTCCGACCTATACATATCTATTTATACTACTCGCAACCTTCCTTCAACTTGCTTGCACCATAGATTTCCTTGTGTTATTCTGAAAAACCAAGTGATATATTACATCGTCTATAACTCTTCTTTGCTCTCTTGGCTTGATCTTTCGGTACCTAGAAACCATAGGCTGGAAGATATGCTACTGACGATGCCGCTATTAGGCCTGAATATTTAATTCCCGTGCTTCTAGCTTTCTATCCGAAGTTTGGACTATTCACAACCCTCTGTATTTTAGTATCTTGTACGTTGTTCACCATTACCTTACTTACCTTAAAGTCTCGCCTCACATCTTCTATCTCATTCATGACCTTTCTTCCACATAGGTATAATTCACATCCAGAACTTGAAGCTCTATTTAAATACTTGAACCTATAGTGCATATACAATCTGGTGGGAGATTCATACTGACCTCTTATGAGGCTGGTACTTCTTCTAATTGGCTTTATCGTAGATCCGTTATAGAATATGGTTGTTGCATTTTCTCTCTTGTACCTCTGATATTAAGAGTGATCATGCAATGTTCTCAATCACTATGTCCATAATTTTTCTGGGTTCAATAACCAAACTCCTAATTTACGTAGTTGATGTAACTTTTTAGTTTCCTCTGATCAACCTTTATGTAGGCTTAAGATATCTTCCAATATGCTGCTCATGGTGTTAGTTATTACTTTTAGCCTTTCATGTGCGCTATGTAATATCAATGATACAATCATTTAACAATTTAATCATTTTATCTATGACCTGGACTCAATTCTTTCTTTTAACTTATACCGGAGTCTTCTATGGCTGTATCATTGTCAACCTATATGCTGCATAGATAGCACTCCAAAATCTTAAGTGCATTCATGACTAACTCTGGATCATTTATAGAATAATTCCTTTCGTTTCATCTCAACTTTCTTTAAAAATAAGCTATTACTTTTCCTGGTCTTTCTTCCCCTTGTTGTGTGCATACTTAGCTTATCTTAGTTCCTACGCATGCCGGAATTTTTTGTGCAACTCATATGATCTCGAATATTACTTTTTATTTTTACTTCTCGTTCATTAGCCACGTAGGTGCCACTTTCTTATGGAGTGCGTACAGTGTTGTCGTGAGAGTGTTTTGATAAAACCATTTCCTTTTCAGGTCAGTGTTCTTAGGTTGAAGCATTATTCCTTATTTCCTCAGCTAGTCTTTCATTGTAGTACTTAGGGAGGACCCTCTGATTCTTGTAAGGCTGCAAGCTTATTACATAGTTTATCCGGTGGAATTTTTGATGTTCTTTCTTACTTGTAATTATCCTTACTTACTTACCTCCATGCCCTTGTGCTCGTAGGGGTTCTTGTGAGCTGATATTTTGATTGTCTTCCCAGTGGCACTCCCTTTTTATCTCTGTAATCCTCATACGGTATATTTACTATCCTAACTTCTATCTTAATATTTCTCAAGGTTCCGATGTCATATATGCGTGACTGAGTGCCTCATGTTGGGGTTCACTAAGTTTATCTTGCACGATCTATTGAATTGTCTGTATCCTCTTGTCGTCCATAATTAGGCTTTTCTTGAATCAACTCCCATTCTCATATCAGTATTTCGCGTAATCATTCTTGGGTTATTTCCTTTGTCTTATCTTACCTCTCGCGCTGACTCCTTATTTATCAAAAACATCCAGGGCCGGAACCCTTACTTCATCTCCTTGATGTCGTGTTTGCATAATATTCTGGAATCATAACATATCTGTAGGATTTAAATAAGTGCAATTTCACTCCTTTCTCATTTCTATCGCAGACTTCCTTTACCATTCCATAGTTACTAGAACCACTTAATTCTGACTTAATGTCTATCACTCAATATCCCCCTTTAGGGGAGTACTAAGATTTAGTGCGATGATAATCTACATATAGATGTTCTACCTCTTCATCTTTGGCATCTTTTCACATCATCGATGACCCTTACTTCCCTTGCGGCAATCCATCTGTACCAAGGATAATGAAATCCCTTTCTCGTGAGGGTGACACTTAGTATAACGGGCACATACAATCTCTTAAGCTTAACTTTGCTCACATTGCTTGCTTTAGGGAAGCGTTTTCCTGAAACCATTCTCTCAATTTCTTATGAATCTTCTTGTGTCGTCTATTCTATTATCGCCGGAATGAAATCTGAAATTCGCATGATGTCGACCATTATCAAATCACTCAGTCCCTAATTCATGTTTAGTTTATCTTGTTCACCAGCCCACACTGATTTCTATTATTATGGGGTCTATATTTTCCTTCTGGTAATCACGTTAGAGTCACAAACTTATTTCTTGAAATGAGGATATGACTTTATGATCTATACTCTTTTGTTGTCTCCAAGCCTGGCATCTCTCATCTTTTCCTTCCCTTGACTATAGACTATGTAATACTGTCATTTTTATTTTATTTTTTTCTACCATTGTCATCCACGTATCACATCTTACTCATAATGCTTCCTTATCTCTCTTCTTATTTCCAAACAAATATTTTTGCCCATCACTTTCTTTTGAGAACTTCAACAAGACATTCTTTTGCTTTTAGCTTCTGTGAGCATGGAATTTTTACCCTACAAAAAATATTCATAAAAAATTAATAAATAAATTAGTCCTATTAATTTTTAGATTTTTTAGGATTTTTGGGCAATCATTTAAAATTATTTGCATTTAGTTAAATTTTTCATTTTTGAAGTTATGAAAAATAACAAAAATATTTAAATCTTCATCATATTGCATTATTAGGTTTTTAATTTAATTTTATACCTAATTACATAATTTAATTATATCATTAAGTAAAAATCACAAAAAATTATTTATTTTTGACATTCTTAGTTTCGATGTTAAAATTAGTAGTTTTAGTTTATATAACTTAGGATTGACTAAATAGTTAAATAATAAGTGTAAATATCTAATTAATTTAATAAATTAAGATAGCCTAGTACTTAATTATGATTTTAGTTAAATTAATTAGATTTTTTAGAAGTTATTAAAGAAATATGGGTTTAATTAGACTTGGCCGGACTGGGCCAGTTAAAAAGCCGGCCCAATCCTAAACTTAAACAAGAATACCCAATCCCAATACCCCCTAAACCTGTCAAGCCCGCCACTTAATTAAACGACATCGTTTAAATGCCAGGCGATCCTGGCCGTTGATCTTCAATAGATCCAACGATCCGGAACTGACCTGGCACGTGACATATATATGTCCTAACCCCTTCATACCCCCCTCATTTCAAACTCCCCCCTTCTTACATCTCTCTCACAGTCGCCCCCAAATCCTAGCCGCCATATCACCCTCCGCCCTAAGCCGCCCCCAAACCCTAACCGCCCTAATACCTTCCGCCTAAATCCGCAGTCGGAAATCACCTACGGTGGCGGCAAACACCTAGCACCACCCAAATACACCCATTATCTCCCCCACTCTTCCTAAACCATATATCACCAATCAAACCCCAAAAAGCACCGTAAAAACCCAACAAATCTTGATTATGAGAAACCCTAACAATGTCTAGCCCCACCGCCGGAAATCGCCTACAATGGCGGGGGAACTCCAAACCCCCTCAAACCCACCCCAAACACTCTCCTCACCTCCATGAATCTCACCCTACCAACCAAACCCCCAAAAATAATTGCTCTTAGATCTGTAAACTTAGAAACTCTAGCATCGCCGCCGAAAATTGCCTATGGCAGCGGCAAAACCCTAAACCTACCTAAACTCCTGTCAGACAACCATCACACCCCCTAGAACCCCCGATATACCCATAGATCCTAAAATTTCCCTACCAAAAACCCTAGATCTTAGATCTAGGGTCTCCGAAACCCTAGATCTGCTTTTCTATTTTTTCAACTTCATCTAGTCCACCTAAAAATACTCCTGTCAAAATCTCCCATCAAGGATCTCATACCCAGATGGGAGTCTTGGCATGAGGGTTTTTAATAGCTAGATTCCCTTTTTTTCTGAAAATAAAGATTTATGTATAATTTCTTTCTTTTTTCTCTTTCCTTGCTGTTTTTCCTTTATCTTTTTATTATGTGTTTTATTGATTTTTATGTTTATTTTTCAGTATTACTGTTTTATATGTTTGATATTATTTATCTTTAAATTATTTAAGTGAAATCGGTTAGGTATAGTAAGTAGTTTAGAGGCATGTTAATTATTGTTTACTATTTCATGTAGTAGTTGTTTGAGAATTGGGCCTCACTGAAGTGGCCCGTTCCACTTGGCTCGTAAATTGGGTTTGTCTGATAGACAGGCCCATGGGTTTGTTAAAAGCTTAAGAGCCCAAAGTCCTTAGGCCAAGAGTCACATGACTCAGGACCATAACCAACCTGGTTCAGAGTGAATTCGAAGACCCTTAAGGGTCAATTTTGGAATCCTCATTCTGAAAGTTTTAAAAAAATGTTAGAAACTTCTAGAATAGGAAAAATTGTCCCAATGCTGAGTAGGAAGGATAGGGATAAGATCCCAAATATACAGAAATTGGACAGCTGTCCATTTTATGAGATAAGAAGGTACGAAAAATTGGACAGCAGTCCAAATTTCTGTTAAGAAAGATGTCTTTTCCCTGATTTTAGGGAATGTTGGAAGATTATTTTTGGTACCTAATCCTTATACCTTTCACTCCCTCCCTCTATATAAAAACTTCTTTGCTTCATTATAAATAGACTGATATACACACTTACATAACGACACATACACCAAAACATAAACACACACACAAAATTTTCGCACTGCTTAAGATTTTCTCTTCATTTTCAAAAGAAATTTTTTTTGGAAAATCAACCTTGATCTTTCATAAAAAAAATATAGAATCCTTTCCTGTTCTTTAAATATTCGGCTGTTTTTCTTATCTTACTGGGTTTTATTGCTGCTGCTTTTCCTCAAGCTTTTCAGAGACTTATTTTCCTATTTGTTTGCTTTTCTTGCTGCTATTAAGGTATTTTCTAAACAATGTAAAAGTTCAATTTTGTTATTATTATGTTTCTTTTTTGTTTTTTATCAAAGTTTGTGTTTGGTTTGAATGTGGTTTTATGCATAGGCTAAATTACTACATAAATCATGTTGGTAAAAGTTGTATGGTTGGAAGTTGTGTGTAAATTCTAATAGAGTTAATCATTTATACTCTTTAGGTTATTTAAGTTATATTAACATATGTTGAAATATTTTAGAAATTGCAAAGGACCTGTTTAAGCTTATATGTTCATATTAGAAAGACTGTATCCAGAATATTTGTATGTTTGCATGTGATAGAAGGAGTGAAAACAGTTTTTTTTAAAAGAAGCATGTTAGATTAGTAATAGGTAGATTTGGTTAAAGCATTAAATTATTCAGTTAACAAGTTGTAATAATTTAGTCCCTTTCTATATTTTACTGGTAAAATGAATTAGTTTAATATATCAATAGCATTACTATTTCGTTTAAAGAAAATTAAACACAGTAATTCGTTAGATCTTTAGATCATAAAAAATTGGTTTTGCGAGCAAACTAAACAATAACCATAATACGTTTTCAAGCCAAAAACCAATTGGGTTCGTGGAATTGTATTCTAATTCTCTGCTAAGTAAAATGAGTTGATGGTTTGATTAAAGGCCTTTACACTTTAAAGTTTCAAATGCCATGATTTTTAAACTTATCACTTTAACATAAGTTAATATAAGAATTAGAAGACTTAGGAAATCAGTAGGAAAATTATCAAGTTTAACCAGATTTTTGATTTACTTGCGTTCCAAACCCCCTTTAGCTTCCTGTTTTAAAAGATAGATAAAAATATAAGTAAACTTTTACAAATGTTATTATAAATTTTAGTCTCAAACTCGTCAAACAAATGCGTATTGGGATAGAGTCGTTTGGACTCATCATCACCAAGGATAAATCATTTTTCAATTAACTTCATTTAGTTAAAATGAGTACTGGGCCAGAGTCATTTGGACTCATCATCAGGCCCAAATCTTCCTGAATTAAATTCGTTTAGTTGATTAAATGCTTGATAACATGTGTATTGTGCCAGAGTCACTTGGAATCCATGATCACTAGGCCCAAATTGTTTTGACTAAATTCATTTAGCTTCTTTAAAATATGCATTGGGACAGAATCAATTAGACTTAAGCTGGCCCAATTTTTTTTCAAATTGAATTCAGTAGCTAGTCCAAATAATGGACAATACGCGTCTTGAGCCATAGTCTAGTTGGACTCAGCCTTTATCAGGCCTAAAGCCCCTTTTAAATATAGATCTACTGGGCAGTTAATACATAAGCTGGCCCATTCAAATACACACATATCACATAGTATTGAACCTTTACACTTAACCACATGACATAGGGTATTTAGCTTAGAGACATAAGCATAACTTTAGGTACTCATAATCGAATTAATTATTACAATTATGTACACGCACACGTGACATAATTTTGATGCCAAAAACAAACCAAGGTACATGTTTGCATGACCATGGTCAAATATTCTTAGTAAATAAAATGCCTTAATCAAATACTCGTAGAAATGCTTTAGGTGCGGATTTTAAAACTACTATCATGATTTACATGTACGCATGACTTAATTATGATTTTTTCAAATAAACTCAAGGTACGCGTTCACGCCAATTTCTTAAACAAACTACTACACGTACGCGTGACATGATTTTGGACACATTAAAACTAAACGAGTATACGTACGCATAAATCGTATTAAGATAGTTCTTTAGTTGATGAATAATCGAATAATTAGAAGCGGTAAGAGATAAAATACACATAGGTCCTAAAATGAGTAATAAGATAAAATAAGCCAAGTATAAATCATTAAGAGACCGTGCTAAAACCACGGAACTGGGGAGTGCCTAATACATTCTCCCCGGTTACCTTCTGGTTGTGCAGACTTTTAACGGAGTAAACATTTCCTCGATTTGGGATTTAAAAATAAATGGTGACTCAGAAAAACGTAACTAATTTCGAGTGGCGACTCTCAAATAAATAAATAATCCCATTTCGATTAATGTCACTTAAATTGGAAAAATTCCCATATCCCCTTTTCGAGAAAAAGGAGGTGACACAGCTCTGGCGACTTTTCTGGGGATCGAGCCAGAATCTCTGGTTCAGGGATCAAGAATTCGAGCTTGTAATGTAATATGTACTTGGCTTTATTGTTTGTTGATATTAATGTGTTTGTGGGACTAATGTGCTAATTGCCGCTCATTTACCGCTTTGACATTATTTGAATCGTATTAAACTGCTTTCTTACGCCTCCCTTCTTAGTCTTCTAAATTATGGTGCACACATTCGCGTGGCCCGCTATTCTGCTAGAGGTCGTACCAAATAGAACGAGGATTGATCAGTCACTAGGTCGGATAGACTTTCGTGCTCCCGATACGTCGCTCCTACCTCGGCTCGAGTTGTCCTCTTGGGTAAGCTAGGTCTAAGACACATCCCCAGGTTTAAACCGAAAATAACAAAACCTAATGTCGGATACCTAGTAGGAACGCTTATTTGCATAACGAGCATAGGGGACTCAACATAGGGGTTGGGTCCGTCTAGGATATGTGTACCTGAAATAAAGAGACCATCATGTTGCTTCTTACCTTCTATGTGCGCATTTACTTGTTTCGGTTTGTTTATTGACCGGCTAAGGAAAGAAAAACAACATAAAACCAAGAGTGAGGTCGAATAGTAAATTCACCCTGGTATGAAAATCCCTATTTTTGAAAATGCCTCGAAAATCTGCCAAAAAAAAAGAGAAAAAGAAAATGTATTTCAAAAATAGAATTAAGTCAATATCATGTCTTTTCAATTATGTCAAAACTGACCGAACTACACGGGTCTGATTCTCACCGGATATGAGATACATAGGCAAACCTTATCGATACCGAACTTAAATTTTTCCAACCAAATAAATAAAGTATGTCCATTGGTTGAAAAATAAAACCGATTCAACTTCGGTAAAGTCTTGCGCCGTTTTTGTCGGAATAGACTTAGAACACCTCATATTGTCGAAGGGCTATTTTCGCTAAGAACGAACATGTCTATCAATAAATCATCACATTTCCCAAAAAAGTGCCTTACTTCGGACTCAAAACTTCATTTAAAAGTAAGAAGGGGTCACTATTGCAAAAATGGCCATTTTGGTCAATGTTGCATAAATAGCCACCTTTAGGTGATTTTCTTTAAAAAAATTAAAAACTGGATCTTGCAAAAAGATTCTGCTGGTTTTGTCTTTCAAAATGAGATTCAACCTTAACCCTACCCGCTCACAGGTTCATAATGAATACCATACAGAATCCACCATTGAATGTCGTAGAGCAAGCTCCATTACAGCTTCAAATGTGGTGGTATGATTTGGACAAGGAGGGTCAAGACTAGGTAGTCGAACATCTAGGTGCTCTCATGGCTATCATGAATGTCAAGCCCCAAAATGATCTAATCAAGGCTTTAGTAACCTTTTAGGATCTCATCTTCAATGTCTTCCACATCTCGGACTTCGAGCTCACTCCCACCTTGGAGGAAATAGTGGGGTATACAAGTTTTAGTCGGGGTTTGAGAAATAAACAACTTATATTCCCGAGGCCTCTTTCGGTGCTCCATTTCTTTGATATCATGAACATCAGTAAGAAAATAAGAAAGAACCGTGTGAGTGAGGGCTACTGCTCATTCTACTTCCCATACTCCAGGTATGGGCATCCAGAGGGGTTTGAAACACATGAAAGAGGGTTGAACAACAAACAAAGCAAAGATACTTGGAAAATTCATCGTTGTTTTGCCTTCATAGTAGCCTTTCTAGGCGTCATGATCTTCAAAAATGAAAAGGGGACAATTGATATCTATATGGCTAGAGTTGCACAAGTCCTAACTACCAAGGAAGATTACACACTCGCTCCACTAATATTGTCAGATATCTACCGGGCACTAACACAATGTAAGTCGGGGGCGACATTCTTCGAAGATTGCAATATCCTTTTACAAATGTGGCTAACCGAACACCTTCGCCATCATCAAAAATTTATGAATTACGGCCCAAGAAAGAGAAACCTCATTGAAACCTATGAAGAAAGAGTAAAATATAACGACTCTCCGGAAGGGGTTGAAGCTTGGATCGTCCACCTGAGAACTTTAAGACCAAATCAGATTGAGTGGACTTTATGATGGCTTCCGGTGAGGGAAGTTATATACATGTCAGCCACAAATAACTATTTATTATTGATGGGCTTGAGAAGTATTCAACCATATGCACCACAGATGGTTCAGAGGCAATTGAGAAGATATCAAGTAGTGCTTGAGGATGAAGACCTGAGTGTCCAGGTTATTGAGCTACACCCCGAGGCCCCACTTCCAGAGGCTTTAATCCAACAAATGTGGAATGGTTGCCGATACTTGAAAGAGGATACTCAAGTACATGATCTTGCAAGAGGTGAATTATGTTCGGGCTATGTCACATGGTTCGAAAAAAGGAATTGCATTAATGAGGAGCCACAACACGAGCCAGAAAGGCCTGCCAAAAGGCCTCATATTCAAGATTTTGATTACAAAATCCAAGAGTGTTTGGCCTGGGGAGAAAAACAAAAGAAATATCTAGCCACTATCCATGCTTTGGAGGAAAAGTTGAGGAACCTTACCTTTGACAATGACTTGCAGGCACATATAGCCGAAGGTGAAAAGAGAAAATTAACCCGAGAGAACGAGGCGCTCCGAGCCCAACTCCAGAACATGAGGATAGCCACCGAAATGCCTGTAAGAAGCGAGAGCGATGAAAAGATCATCAACAACTTAAGAATGAAGGTCCACGACTATGCAGCTGACTTGATAAAGACCAAAAATGATTTGCTAGATGCTAAAAGAACTATCTAAGGGAGCAGAAGAACATGCCCACCATTTAAGACAGAAATATGGCAAAGAAACAGCCATTCTAAAGGAAAAGTTGTTCGCACTTGGGAATGAAATGGCCCAGAAAACCAAAGATTTTAAGACAGAAAAAGAGCACTGCTTGCATTAATTTTCCAACTAGAAAAAAGCGTGCAATAGCTATAGGACAAAAACAATACCAACTCACAAGTGTTGGAAGCCCGGGCACAGCAAATTGGGTGTTTGCTTCAAGAGAAAGGAGTCATCATTACCAGGATTAAGGAAATAGCTGACTATATCGTGATGAAATGTCACGAGTGTGAAGACATGACTAGGTCCATGTTTTTCGCTTTTATGATGACCTTCGTCTACCAAGTAATGGATGACATAGACCGTCTGCAAGAAGGTATCACGCAAAGGCCCGCGCAAAGACTATCTAATGCCCCACAGGATCCAAGAAGACCAGTAAAAGCTCTCATGTACTTTTGACTATCCAGTTTTCGAGGTTGTACTTTACTGGTTTTAAGAGTTTTATTCAAAATTGTTGTGTCGTTTATTTTGAGTCTTTATAGTTGTCAGTACTTTAATTCCCTGAAATGAAAATAAAAAAGAGATATCTTTTTTTAATGAAATGAAAATGTTCTTTGTTACTTCTTACTTATTCCCTGAACTACGTAATGATCTAATTCATGAGACGTCATGATACGTAGGCAATCCACATAGAATTTGATCACAACCCTAAAAGAAAGTAATTAAGAAAGAAAAAGCGGGAGACAATAAAGTTGGGATGAAACACACAGTCGTCGCAAAACATATAAGAAAAACATTTAACTGTTTAGGTGCATTGCATCCCCCCAATATGTGATTCCCTATGTGTTAAATGTCTCGAACTAACTAGTTTGTTGTGTATTCTTTAAAAGAACATGTTCTGTTTTTAGGTGATTGGTTTTGTGGTGGTAATCTGGCTTCACATCCTTATTTCTCGAGATCTAAATGAAGTATCGCCATGGCCTCTGACAGTCATCTACCTATCGTTGAGCCCGAGGATATCCCCGCATCGGTTATCCCACAGCCAGAGTCAGCAGCTGCTGAGGAGAATAGAAGGCTAAGATGTTGCATGCTAAAAATGTGGGATGCATCGTCCAATGGCAGGGAGCCACCTAGTACTATCCCTGGATTCCCTGAATTAATCCCAAGGACGGGAGGAACTACCAATGTCCATATCCCAGTAACTAACCCATTCCTTCCATTTGGATATCCCACAATGTCAACAAGCTTCACTGGTATGCCTTTTGAGGTTCGCTCTCGGGCACCATCTTCAAGAATATCATCTACCATATTCACAGCCCCACCATCCACTAGTATGGCACAACTAACATTGCCTCGACAAAGCTTCGAACCATCAACCTTCACTTTCCAAGCTCCCCAAATCCAATTGGACACCGCTCGAGTCACCCCCAATTCCTAACCTCAGCCACCATATTTTGAGTATTTAGTAGAACATGAGAGAGTCGTGAGGAATCTTGAGCAAGAGGAGTTAGCACAAAAAATGAAAAGCATCAAGCAATGCCTCAAGAATAAACAGAGCTTGAGTTGAAAAGAGTGTGTCTTATGTTGATCTATGTACCTCACGTACATTTACCTGTGGGATTTAAGATGCCAAAGTTCAAAAGATATGACAGGAAATGAGGCCCAATTGCACACTTAAAGACATACCGTACCCAGCTGAGGGGTGCTGGTGGAAAAGAGGAGTTGTTAATGGCCTACTTCGGAGAGAGCCTCACCAGAATTGCTTCCGAATGGTATATAGACCAAGACATCTCCCATTGACATATATGGGATAACCTGGCTCGAGATTTTGTGAGTCAATTCCAATACAATGTGGACATAGCTCCGGACAAAGATTCTTTGTCCACCCTAAAAAAGAAAGCCTGGGAAAGCTTCCGGGAATAAGCTATCAAATGGAGTGAACAAGCGGCCAGGGTAAAACCCCCGATGGATGAGGCCAAGATGGTCAGTGTCTTCTTACAGTCCCAAGAGGCTGATTATTTTCAAAACATAATGTCTGCAATAGGCAAACTGTTCGCGGAGACTATCAAAATTGGAGAAATGGTAGAAAACATCCTGAAAACAGGATGCATCTTAAGTCAATCAGCTTGGGAGGTTTGGCCAGCCGGAAGAAAAAGGAAGAGGGAGCCATGATGGCTTCGAGCTTAAGAAACTCTCAGCGACCCCGGGATTATTCTGGTCAACTTTCCAGGGACCCCGGGCATTATTACCCCCCACCAGGATACAGCCTATGCTATGTCCCCTCATCCTTATGCAGTTACAAATGACCAACCATACACCCGACCACTGCAACATTACAATCATAACAAAGATCCACCTCCAAGAAACAACCCTTCTCACCAAGCCACGTATAATCCCCGTCCACCATAGAATAATTACCAATATAACACTCGTCCCCGTGAACCACCTAGAAAAACTGACTTCACACCCATTGGTGAGTCGCATTCCAGCCTCTTCCCAAAATTAGTCCAAACGGGCCTGTTGCAGCATGTACCTCCGAACAGACAGAACCTAGAATCTCCATTCTACAGGCAAGTACCAGGTGCGCTTATTGGTCCCAACCGCACACGCAAGTATACGTGGTCGTAGCAAGTAATATAATGTTAAATCGAATATCAAACCCACAGAGACTTGTGTAAACTACTTTCCAGATCACTCTAATTGTTATTTAATCAAGCCAAACTACAATACACGAATGTAACTATTTTATACTACGATTCTATGAAAGAACTAATTATCAAGTAACAAGAGTATTGTTGTGTCCTCAGTAGAGACAAGTATTCCAGGGTTGTGATCAATTCACCACTCGTATTGCATTCTAATTAACTCTCCCTTTCATATAATTCACTCATGGTTGCTAATTAATCGGTAAACGCTCTCATAGCCTTCTCCCGAAGCACTACTCGCCTATTCTCAATAGATTAATGCCTATATTCCAATGAAATTAATCTATTAGAACGCACTAAGATTACAATGTTTAATTAAGCACGGTGACTATGTATATTCCTATCCTAATCACAAAACTGCTCCCCTGAAGGGTTAAGATCGCGCTCTCTTCAATTCTTCTCTAATCTATATACGGCTTTCCCAAGCATAACATAGATAGTATATAGAACCAAATTATTGGCCAGACAATTAAGCAATTAAACGCAGAATTGAAGAAACAACCATATATTGAGTGAACTATAATTAAGGTTAAATTAATGTCGAATAACAATATTCATGGCTAAACCACAAACCCAGAACAATGGGTGTTTATCCACTCATGCTAGAATCAAACAATTGCATAAGTGTTGCATAAATTGAAAATACAAGAATAAGATAAAGAAAACTCATAATCCTTTGCTTCCTAATGATCCCATGTGTATCTTCTCTCCAAAAATGGCATCCTCTTCTCAAAGTTTTATTTCTTGGTCTATTTATATGTTTGGGACAAACCCTAAACGTGTAGGAGACTTCTATTCAAATCGGGAAACACTTAAATTCTTTGAAACTCGGATTGGACCGGACCAAAGACCCCAGGCGTTAATCCCCAAACGCCCGGCTATAGCTTGGGAAGGACTGGCGTTAGGGCTCTAACGCCCCCCAAACGCCTGGTCATGCCAGGCTTTTTAACGCCTGACAAGCACATCCATGATCAAGCAAGTAAATGCCTACGTCATCTCCTAGACTAGCACAACCTACAATTTCGCTTCGATTAACACACGGGGCAAGTTCTAGACTACACAAGATAGCATAGAAAATCACTAAACCTCACTCACACATTGCACATGACTCAATCACAACGGTTTTATTCAACTCTCAAGTCAAGCAAGCACACAAAATTGAGAGAATTAAGCAATATCACACTATGTAGCATACAAGTCAAACAACTGAGCTAGGGCGTCACACAATAGTCTATTTATCTTTACTCAGGCATCACATGTCAACAAAATATAAGGGAAAGCAGAATGTATGTCATAACCTAATATGCCGGCATCAACCATGTCATAGGGTATTTATACGTTACTCAGTTTCTTCCTTACTACTCTAAAAATAATAATAATTTAAAGTGCCCGGTTCAAGTTACACCCTTGGAAAAGAATCGGTGCCCAAAGAAAAACCAATGGATATTATCTAACTATCCTAAAACGAAAACAAAAAAAAATCTTTTTGGTGTTTTTAAATCGAACTTTATCCCTCAAGAAAATTGTCCAACAGATCCATCGTTGGGAAAAATACGAGATTTTTCTAAAAACCAATAATTTTATACAATTACACCTCAGAAAGTAGTTTCCCCACCCCACACTTATGTTATGCATAGTTCTCGATGCATGATCACAAAGAAAAACATTAAAAGGGTGATAAATACTCCCTGAGACCCTCTCGGGCATAGCCCGGACATGATTCAAAATCTTTAGAGTCGGGATGACCCCACACTTAAGCTCAAACATGCCCTTCAGCTTCAACTTTTGGGTACTCAGACTTCCCCTACTCTGCAAAATAAAATAACACAAACTGACACTAAAAAAATAATGAAGATATACAAGATGGGTTGCCTGCCACAAGTGCCTGATTTAACGTCGCGGCAGGACGCAGACTCTCGCCTCACTAATCAGTGAGCACGACCTTGGTTTTTTCACGATTTATGGTCCCACCCCAATAATGCTTGACTTTATGTCCATTCACTAAAAAGTTTCCTTCACCATGTATAGCTCGCAACTCAAGTGCACCATATGGGGTGACTCTCACTATCTCAAACGGGCCTAACCATCTCGATTTCAGCTTTCCAGGAAATAGTCTAAGCTTAGAATTGAATAATAATACATGTTCGCCTGGCTCAAAATGATGCGGCTTTATATGTTTGTCATGCCATATCTTGGTATTTTCTTTGTAAAGTTTGGCATTTTCGTATGAGTGCAACCTGAACTCGTCCAATTCATCCAACTGCAGCAATTTTCTCTCACCTGTGGCTTCAAGGTTCATGTTTAGCTTCTTGATGGACCAATATGCCTTATGTGCAAGCTCTACGGGCAAGTGACATGCCTTCCCATAGACCAGCTTGTATGGTGATGTCCGAATTTGTGTTTTGTACGATGTTCTGTATGCCCATAAGGCATCATCTAACTTAGCAGCCCAATCTTTCATGTTCACACTCACCATTTTCTCTAATATTTGCTTGATTTCTCTATTGGATACCTCTGCTTGTCCACTTGTTTGAGGGTGATTTGCTGTTGCAAGTCGATGACGGACCCCATATTTAGGTAAAAGGTTATTCATCAACCGATTGCAAAAGTGGGTTCCTTCATCACTAATCAAGGCACGTGGAGTACCAAATCTGAAGAATATATTCTTCTTCACAAATGTAGCGAAGACCATGACATTATTCGTCAGCAATGCAATTGCCTCCAACCATTTCGACACGTAGTCAATTGCCAGCAAAATGTATTTATTTCCCCTAGATGATGGGAATGGCTCCATAAAGTCTATCCCCCATACATCAAAAATATCTACCTCCAAGATATTATTCAAAGGCATCTCGTGCTTCCTTGTTATTGTTCCTGTTCTCTGACACTGGTCACACTTTTTAACAAATGCGTGGGCATCTTAGAATAGCGTTGTCCAAAACAAACCAGATTGTAGCACTTTCGCCAATGTTCTATCACCACCATGAAGGCCCCCATATGGTGATGCATGACAATCATACAACACAAGTTCCACTTCTTTATCAGGAATACATTTCCTCATTAACTGATCACCACATTCTTTGTACAGGTAGGGCTCATCCCAATAGTAAAACTTCACAACACATAAGAACCTCTTCCTTTCTTCAGATTCTATTTCCGGAGGAAGTACCCCACTCCCCATATAATTCACATAATCAGCATTCCACGGAGGACGGTCTTGGGTTATAGAAAAAAGTTGCTCATCAGGAAAAACATATTTAATATCTCCACCCTCCTCAACATGGTCATGATTTTCCAGCCTTGACAGATGGATATCTACTTGGTTATCAGTGCCCTTTTGGTCTCTTATCTCCACATCAAATTCCTGCAACAATAAAACCCAACGCATCAATCTAGCTTTAGATTCTTTCTTTGTAAGTAAATACCTGATTGTTGCATGATCTGTGTGGACTATAACTTTTGTTCCCACCAAGTATGCACGAAATTTTTCAAAGGCCCACACCACAGCTAACAGCTCCTTCTCAGTGGTGGTGTAATTCTATTTTGCATCATGAAGGGTCTTACTCGCATATTAGATGGAATAAAACACCTTGTCTTTCTTTTAGCCTAGCACTGCCCCAATTGCATGGTCACTTGCATCACACATAAGTTCAAATGGTACTGACCAATCAGGTGCAAAAATTATGGGGGAAACTACCAATTTCTTTTTGAGCTCCTCAAATGCCTTCAGGCAGGGTGCATCAAAATTGAACTTGACATCTTTTTCTAGAAACTTGCACAAAAGAGTAGCAATTTTTGAAAAATCATTAATAAAGCGCCTATAAAATCCTGTGTGTCCCAAGAAACTCCGGACGCCCTTAACTGAAATTGGTGGAGGTAGTTGTTCAACTGCCTCCACTTTTGCCTTATCAACTTTGATGCCACTTTTAGATACTCTACGACCCAAAATGATGCCTTCCTGCACCATAAAGTGGCATTTCTCCCAATTTAACACCAGATTCATTTCTTCACAACGGGCCAACACCATGCTCAGATTTTTCAAACAATCATCATAAGATGACCCAAAGACTGAGAAGTCATCCATGACACCTCTATGAAAATTTCCACCATATCAATGAAAATAGCCATCATACATCTTTAGAAGGTGGCTGGTGCATTGCAAATACCAAAGGGCATTCTCTTTAAGGCGAAGGTTCTATAAGGGCAAGTAAACATGGTCTTCTCCTGATCCTCTGGGCATATGACAATTTGATTGTAACCTAAATACCCATCCAGAAAGCAATAATATACATGCCCTGTTAATCTGTCCAGCATTTGATCAATGAATAGGAGTGGAAAATGATGCTTGTGGGTTGCTTTGTTGAGCCTTCGATAATCAATGCAAACTCTCCAACCCTTAATAGTGCGGGTAGGAATTATCTCATTCTTCTCATTCTCAATCACGGTCATCCCTCCCTTTTTGGGTACACATTGAACCGGGCTCACCCGGTTGCTGTCAGAAATAGGAAAAATGATACCTGCATCCATAAATTTTATGACTTCTTTCTTCACTACTTCTTTCATGACGGGATTCATCCTCCTTTGCTGCTCAACACCCGGGCGATGTCCATCTTCCAAAAAGATTTTATGCATGCAAAATGATGGACTGATTCCTTTAATATCTGCAATGATACACCCAATCGCCTTTTTGTGTTCACGAAGTACCCTAAGAAATTTATGTTCTTGTGTATTGTTCATGATGGATGAGATGATCACGGGCAATGTCTCAGAGTTCCCCAAATAGGCATAGAGTAAATGTTTTGTAAGAGGATTGAGTTCCAGCTTTGGAGCCTCTTCAATAGATGGCTTAGGAGGGGTTAGAGTCACAGGCTTGTTCAACTCTTCAAATTTTCCTAGCCCGTGGAGGTAACTGCGAGATACTTCAAGAACTTTCTCAATGTCTCCCCTTGTTTCATCCCCATAGTCTTCTTCATCCCCAACTAACACATGCTAAAGAGAGTCAACCGGACTCATGTATGGAACCATTGATGCCGATTTGCTTTCCACTACAGTAATCATGGATAGCTCTTCATAGTGGACAGGTAACTTGAGTGCCTTATAAAAATTAAACACCTCCACTTGATCACCAACTCGCATCGTCATTTTCCCTTCACACACATCAATGATAGCTCGGCCTATAGCTAGGAAGGGACGCCCCAAAATAAATGGGACTTCATTATCAGGATCATAGTCCAATATAATGAAATCAACTAGGAATATGAAAGATCCCACCTGAACCAACACATCTTCAATTACTCCCTCGGGATAAGCAAGGGAGCGATCAGCCAATTGTAAAATCACTGTTGTTGGGCATGGTTCACCCAACCCCAACTGCTTGAATACAGATAGCGGCATCAAATTAATACTTGCTCCAAGACCGCACAAAGCTCGTCTGACTGCATGCTTACCAATTGAGATTTGGATAGTAAAACTACCCGGATCTTTTAATTCCAAGGTAGCTTGCTTTTAATTCTTGAGCTAACTTCCTCAGTGAGCGCTACGATTTCGAACTCAATTAGTCTTCATTTATTGGCCACAATGTCCTTAATGTATTTAGCATATTTGGGCACCTCCTGCAGAATGTCTACCAGTGGAATATTGATTTGTACCTGCTTCAAGAGGTCAAGAAACTTTTTGTATGTTGCATTATCTTTCACCTTTTGCAACCTTTGAGGTAATAGAGGGGGTGGCCTTGCAACAAATGGTGGGGGTTGCTCAGCCACCGCCTCCTTTGCTGGCTTATCTGATTCTTTCGGGTTGTCTGATGTTGATTCAATAGTGGATGGTTTCTCATTAAAAGTTACCTGCTTTCTCTTTTTCGACTGGACTTCTTCCAACTGCTTCCCCTTCCTTAATGATATAGCATTAACATATGCTTTAGGAGTAGCTTCAGTGTCACTTGGAAGAGCCCCCGTTGGTCGGGTATTTTGAGAACTGACGAGTTGCCCCACTTGACGTTCTAAATTTCTCATCGCTACAGTCTGGACTTGGTGATCAGCCATTCTTTTCTGATTAAAAGCAAGTTGGTCGTTCATCATTCTCTTCATAATCTCCACAAGGCTTGCTGATGGTTCAACCTGAGGTGGTTTGTACTGCTGTTGAGGTGCTGGATGCCTGTAGTGATTCGGAGTGCTTTGATTTCCACCCCAAGAGAAGTTTGGGTGGTTTCTCCAGTTGGGGTTATAAGTGTTTCCATATTGATTTTCTTGTCCCCTATTCGCATTACGTACAAAGCAGACAAACTCTGGATTAACTGGGCATAAATCACCCGAATGACCCTCTCCACAGACTTCACAAAATACCTGAATCTGTTGCACTGGTTGAGATTGTTGCTTGTTAATGATTAGGTTCATCTGATTGACTTGGTTAGTCAATGTGGAAATCTGAGCGGACAATACTGAGACCACATCTAGTTCAAGAACCCTTGGTGACTTTTGAACCACATTTCTCCCCATCTCACCTTGCCAGTCTGGATTGCTTTTGGAGAATTTATTCAGTAATGCAAATATTTCATCATAATTCTTCTCCAACACCTGACCTCCGGCTACTGCATCTACCACAATTTTTGGTTGCGGATGGAGCCCTTCAATGAAAATGTGAACTAACACCTCGTTTGTCTGATTGTGATGAGGACAGTCTCTGAATAGCCCCTTGAACCTTTCCCATGTTGAATATAAAGATTCACCTGTTTTCTGTCTAAAGGAGACTATCTCACTCCTGATCTTTGCTGTCTTTCCTGAAGGGAAGAACCTTGCCAGAAAGTTTCTCGCCAAATCGTTCCATGTTGTAATAGAATTAGTTGGTTCTGCCTTCAGCCATCACTTTGCTTCGTGCAATATAGATAATGGGAAAAGTGTGAGCCTCACATAATCTGGCGTGACCCCGTTAGTGATATAAGTATCACTAATCTCAAAGAAGTTCAGAATGTGCTGCTGTTGAGTCTCGTGCGGAAGACCCAAAAACTGCCCGTTTGCATGAAGTAGTTGGATCAGGCTCTGTTTCAGCTCAAAGTGCCCAGTGATTCTGGGTTCACGATGTTGGAGGTGACATTAGCGATACTGGGCATTGCCACCTCTTGAACAGCCATGTGTTGTTCCTCTGCCATGTTCACATGAAATCGGATGAAGTCCTGAATATTATCTCTATCTCTTGGTTCTTGCAACCTCCTGTGAAATGTTCTCTTAGGTTCGGGGTCAAAGCCGTCAAGTCTGCACTGGCTTCTGACCCTACGCATTCAATAGAAGTTCCTGAGATTAGAGAAAAAATTACGTGACGTTAGCCTCAATGAAATAAGCAATTAAAGCAAGTCTATAAAGTAGTCTATATTCAAGTCCCCGGCAAAGGCGCCAAAAACTTTTGTTGCCCAACGCACACGCAAGTATACGTGGTCGTAGCAAGTAATATAATATTAAATCAAATGTCGAATCCACAGAGGCTTGTGTAAACTACTTTCCAAATCACTCTAATTTCTATTTAATCAAGCCAAAATACAATCAAGGAATGTAACTATTTTATACTACGATTCTATGAAAGAACTAATTATCAAGTAACAAGAGTATTGTTGTGTATTCAGTGGAGACAAGTATTCCAGGGTTTTGATCAATTCACCACTAGTATATCATTTTAATTAACTCTCCCTTTCATATAATTCACTTATGGTTGCTAATTAATCGATAAACACTCTCATAGCCTTCTCCCGAAGCACTGCTCGCCTATTCTCAATATATTAACGCCTATATTCCTATGAAATTAATCTACTAGAACGCACTAAGATTAAGATGTTTAATTTAGCACGGTGACTAGGTATATTCCTATCCTAACCACAAATTCTCTCCCCTGAAGAGTTAAGATCACGCTCTCTTCAATTCTTCTCTAATCTATATACGGCTTTCCCAAGCATAACCTAGATAGTATATAGAACCAAATTGCTGGCCAGACAATTAAGAAATTAAACGCAGAATTGAAGAAACAACCATATATTGAGTAAACTATAATCAAGGTTAAATTAATATCGAATAACAATATTCATGGCTAAACCACAACTCCAGAACAATGGGTGTTTAGCCACTCATGCTAGAATCAAACAATTGCATAAGTGTTGCATAAATTGAAAATACTAGAATAAGATGAAGAAAACTCATAATCCTTTGCTTCCTAATGATCCCTTCTGTATCTTCTCTCCAAAAATGGCATCCTCTTCTCAAAGTTGTGCATTTGGGTGTATTTATATGTTTGGGACAATCCCTAAACGTGTAGGAGACATCTATTCAAACCGAAAAACACTTAAAACCTTCAAAACTCAGATTGAACCGGACCAAAGACCCCAGGTGTTAAGCCCCAAACTCCCGGCTATAGCCTGGGCAGGCCTGGTAGGGCTCTAACGCCTCCCAAAGGCCTGATCGTGCCAGGCTTTATAGCTCAAACGCCCAGCTATAGCCTGGTATAACCAGGCTTTATTGCTCAAACGTCCGGCTATAGCCCGGGTCACTCCTATTCGAATCTTGAGCATATTTTTGATGTTTATGCATCTATTTAGCTCGTCTTCCATATCCAATTCACCTACACATGAAATAGACTCCATTATGCACATATGACGTGTATTTTTATCATTAACGCACATAAAATGTAAGGTACATAATGCTTAAAACCATGAATTATAGCTACACATCAGCGCTTATCACTCCGGGGCAGAAGGGCATGACACCAAAGATTGTTGGACCCTTAAGAGAGCAGTCAAGAACCTAACCGAACAGAAGCGGGTAGTGTTAAGGGACAGGGAAGTCCCCAATGTAACTAAAATCCCGTCATTGGTATGATCTGTGAAGACAAAGAATTTGACCCCACGTTGAAAGCTATTATTGCCATTGCTGATTCAGATAAGAAACCTAAAGTAGTGGCGAAAAAAGTCAGGGATGAGAAAAAGATAAATTTCACTCCCCAAAATGAATAAAATACCGGGGAAGCAAAGACAGGGGCAGCACCTCCCAAAGAGGTCATTTTCTACGTCCCAAGAGCCCCCACAAAGGGACAGCTCATGTTAAGCCCTCCAAAGTGATTTAATAGAGGAAAACCACGCCAAATATGCCAAAAATGTATGTACCAAAAGGGACTTACGTGGCACGGAGGCCAACAATTCCACCTAGGCTAAATGAGCCTTTGTTCATTAACCGCGTGCCATAAAATCCCGTAAGAGACCCTAGTTCCGTCCCTTGGAACTACAACCAGACAGTGGTCACATATAAAGGGAAAGAAATTAGGGGAGAAGTAAATGAAACAAACCAATCTGGGAAGTATCACAACCCAGAAGAATTGAACAAACCCAAGCACAAGCGCTTTCCTCTCAAAAAGTTAGTTACTGCTGAAGAAGCGGAGGAATTTTTTGGAAAGATGAAAACCTCGAGTATGTTGTAATTGATTAACTTAGAAAGGATCCTTCCCAGGTTTCACTTTTGTCCCTACTGATGAGCTCAAATGAACGCTAGAAGGTGCTTCTAAAGACGTTGAAGGCGTATGTTCCAATTGAGACCACAGTTGAACAATTGGAAAGAATGGCAGAGCGATTTTTCAAGGTCAACCGAATCTCCTTCAGCCAAAATGACTTGCCTCCAGAAGGAGCCGCTCACAACAAAGCCCTTCATTTGACTATCAAGTGTGAATTATATTATGTGAAAATGGTCGTGTTGGAGGGTGGGTATATATTTAATATTTGCCCTCTATCAACATTAAAGAGGATGAAAATTTTGACAAAGAGGATCAGGCCAAACAATGTTTGTGTGCATGCTTTCGACGGTGTCAAACGGGATACGATGGGGGAAATTTACTTGATCCTAACCATTGGCCCTGTAGAATTTGAAGTAACATTCTAAGTTCTGGACATGGACACTTCCTATAACTTTCTCCGAGGAAGACCATGGATCCATGCTGCGGGAGCCGTGCCCTCTACTCTCCATCAAATGGTCAAGTTCGAACATGAAAACCAAGAAATGATTGTCCACGAAGAGGATGAACAGTCAATTTATAGGGACCCGTCAGTCCCATATCTCGAAGCAAGAGTGGGAAGTGAGCACATCGTCTACCAAGCCATTGAAATTGTGGTGGCCGACCAGTGCAAAGAAGGAATCCTATGTCCTTAACCTTGCTTATCAAACGCATCAATCACAGTTGCTAGTGAAATGATCAGGCATGGTTACAAGCTCGGGAAAGGGCTCGGGGTATCCTTACAAGGTGTCACAAAACCCGTCACCTTGATTTCTAACAAGAAGTTCTTTGGAATAGGTTTTCAAGCTATCCATGCCGACGAAAAATGGGCCGATGAACGTAAGAAAAAGGAGTGGGCTTTGCCTTAGCCAATCCCGCATCTCGCCAGGTTGTTTGTTAATCTAATATATATAGAAGAAGAAGAAGAAGAGGCCTTCACGGCCGAAGAAATTGACGACATTTGTGAAGCAATGGGGCAAATTCTCTACGAAGTCCACAAGATCCAACCGGGCGAAGGCTCGAGCAGTGCTGAGGTGCAATACATGGGGCCTAATGCTAAACTGCAAAACTGGAAGGCTACTCCATTCCCAGTTAGAAGGGAATCTTGATAGTTGAGTCTTGCCATCTTTTCTGCATTCCGAATGATTTCAGGGTGTAACTCGAATGTTTTTAGTTTTCATATCTTCTAAATTCTGATGTAAACCCTCATATCTTCAAATTCAATGAAATGAAATCAATATTTCATCTTCTATGAATCTTTTCCTATTATTCTTTGGATTTTGCTGTTTTTCTTATCTTTCTCCTTTCAATTCTAATAATGCGGATTTAAATAACATGACATGCTTGCAGACTTCATGCCCAGATCCTAAAATTTTGTCTAACGGTGAAATAATGAATCAAGAACCTGAATATAATGAAGATGAGGCTTTTAGGGAATAAATCGAGAATTGGAACAATTTGAGAATAAGCCTAAGACAAACTTAAATGAAACCAAGCCAGTTAATTTGGGAAATTCAGAAGAGGTCAGGGAGACCATGATAAGCATTCACGCCGAGGAAAAAACTAGAGATGCATTGATCCAACTTTTGTTTGAATTTAAAGACGTGTTTTCCTGGTCTTACGATGATATGCCAGGACTGAGTGTCGATATAGTGGTACACAAGTTGCCAACTTATCCCGGTTGTCCACCTGTCCAACAAAAGCAAAGAAAACTCAAAATGGACATCAGCAATAAGATCAAAGAAGAGGCTGCCAAACAATTAAAAATCGGTATAATCTGAGTAGTCCGATACACCACATGGTTGGCCAATATAGTCCCAGTACCAAAAAAGGACGGGAAGATTCGAGTATGTGTGGACTATAGAGATTTGAACAAAGAAAGTCTTAAGGACAACTTCCCGTTACCAAACATCCACATCCTCATCGATAATTGTGCAAACATGAGATACAATATGTTGTAGATTGTTATGCTGGGTATCACCAAGTCCTGATGGATGAAGAAGATGCAAAAAATACAGTTTTCACCACACCATGGGGCACTTACTGTTACAGGGTCATGCCATTCGGTCTGAAAAATGCCGGACAACTTACATGAGATCTATGATCGTCATCTTCCATGACATGATGCACCAGGAAATTGAGATATACGTAGATGACGTGATCATTAAATCCAAAACACAAGAAGGCCATTTGCGAGATCTGAGAAAATTCTTTGAGCGTCTGTGCAGGTATGACATAAAATTGAACCCAGATAAATGTGCATTCGGGTTTCCATCTGGGAAACTCTTTGGGTTTATAGTTTGTCGAAGGGGTATTGAGTTAGATCCAACAAAGATAAAATCTATCTAAGATCTACCACCTCCGACAACTAAGAAAGAGATCATGAGTTTGCTGGGAATGTTGAATTACATCAGTAGGTTCATCACTCAGCTTACTACCACATGTGAGCCCATATTAAGTTACTAAAGAAAGACCCAGCAATTAAATGGACGGATGAGTTCCAAGAAGATTTTGACAAAATGAAGAATATTTGTCAAGTCCTCCAGTGTTGGTTCGGCCTGATCCTAGAAGATCTTTGTTCTTGTACTGGTTGTCTTGGAAAATTCTTTTGGTTGTGTTGTCGGGAAACATGATGCGACTGGGAGGAAATAGCAAGCTATATACTATTTGAGTAAGAAATTTACTAGTTATGAAGCCAAGTACACTTTGCCGGAAAGATCTTGTTGTGCCTTAACTTGGGTCCCTCAAAAGCTTAGGAATTATTTGTTGTCCTATACCATGTATCTCATAACCAGATTGGACCTCTAAAGTACATATTTCTAAAACCGATGACCACGGGAAGGCTAGAAAAATGGCAAATCCTGCTCACAGAGTTCGACATTGTCTAAGTCACCCGCACGGCAATGAAAGCCCAAGCCTTAGCCGATCATTTAGCTGAGAACCCAGTTGATGATGAATACCAACCCTTAAGCACTTATTTCCCAGACGAGGAAGTAAATTCAGTTCAAGTAATTTTAGAACACACTAAGACTTGGAAATTGTTCTTTGATGGAGTTGTGAATGAAAATGGTGTTGGGATTGGGGCAATTTTGATTTCGCCCACTGGTCATCACTATCCGGCTACAGCCCGACTTTGGTTCTTCTAGACAAATAGCACTACTGAATATGAAACTTGCATCATGGGCATGAACAAGGCAATTGATATGGATGTTGAAGAATTATTAATCATGGGAGACTCTGATTTGATCATTCGGCAATCAAAAGGCGAATGGGAAACTCGAGATATCAAGCATATCCCATATAGACAACATGTGGAAGATCTTAGCAAACGGTTAAAATCTGTTGAATTCAGGTATATTACTTGATTCCACAATGAGCTAGCCGGCGCACTAGCTACCTTAGTTGCAATGCTGCCATATTCGGGCAATGTCCATATTGATCCATTGGAGATTCAAATATGAGAAAGATATGGTTATGCAAAGTGATTGAAGTAAAACTAGACGTTCATCAATGGTATTATGATATTAAAAGGTTCTTGAAAACAAAGGAATAGCTTGAGCATGCCAATGGAGACCAAAAGAGAACCATTAGAAGGCTTGCCAGCATTTCTTCTTAAGGGGAGAATTGTTGTATCAGAGAACTACAGATCTGAATTTGTTAAGATGTGTAGATGCCAAAGAAGATGAAAAGATCATGAATGAAATGCATTCGGGAGTATGCAGGCCCCACATGAACGGATATGTCCTGTCAAAGAAAATTCGACGGGCAGGTTATTACTGGATGACCTTGAAAAAGGATTGCTTCAGTTTTGTCCCGAAGTTCCATCAGTGTCAGATACACGGTGACTTGATTAATGCACCGCCTTTAGAGTTGCATCCTATGTCACCACCATGGTTGTTTGTTCCTTGATGGATGTCATCAGGCCGATCGAGTCGAAAGCCTCAAACAGGCATAGATTCATCCTGGTTTCCATTGATTATTTCACAAAATGGGTCAAAGCAGTCACTTTCAAAGTCGTCACCAAGAAAGCTGTGGTGGACTTTGTACATTCCAACATTATCTTTCGTTTTGGTATTCCAAAAACTATCATTACCAACAATGCTACAAATTTTAATAGACACTTGATGAGGGAGGTATGCGAGCAATTTCAAATTACACATCGCAATTCTACCCCTTACCGACCCAAAGCCAATGGCGTCGTTGAAAGGGAAAACAAAAACATCGAGAAGATCCTCAAGAAAATGATCCAAAGTTCTAGAAAAAGGCATGAGAAGCTGCCTTTTGCATTATTGAGATATCGCACAACCGTGCGCATATTAGTCAGGGCTACACCTTACTTATTGGTTTCTGGCACTGAAGTTGTAATACATGCCAAAGTCGAAATTCCCTCTCTTCAAATCATTGTTGAAGCTAAAATTGAGGATGACAAATGGGTCAAAACCCGGTTGTAAAAATTAACTATGATTGATGAAAATCATATGGCCGCGGTTTGTCACGGGCAGTTATACCAACAAAGAATGGCCCGCGCTTATAATAAGAAAGTGTGGCCTAGAAACTTCGAAGTGGAGCAACTTGTTCTAAGACATATTATCCCGCATCATGAGGAAGCAAAAGGAAAGTTCGCTCCAAATTGGAAAGATCCGTATATTATAAGAAAATTGTTGCCAAAAGAGGCATTTTACTTAGGAGTTATTGAAGGAAATGACCTCGAAACAGCTGTCAATGCAGATGCGGTCAAAAAGTATTATGTTTAACCCCTTTCGCGGTCTTAATACTCTCTTATTGGGATGGTGAAGTCTTTCATTCTCGCTAACCAAAAATTACCAACCTTTTGTAAGCCCTTTGAGCCGGTTACTCTTCTTTGATCACCCTCTTTGGAACCTGAAAGTTCAATGTAAAAAAAATCAAAACAAAAACAAAAAATTCCTTGAACTGTGTTTGACTTGATTTCGAAAGGATACGTAGGCAACCTCACTCTGGGGTTCAGTCATGCCAAAATAAAAATCCAAATTCCCCAAAAGATGAAACTGGAGCAGAATTTATAATTGTTTGGCAATAGTTTCGCCCGAAAGGTTCCAAAAGTTGTAATTTCAATCCAAATTCTTTTTACCCAAATCCTGTTCAAGTCCTTCCGATCAATTGGTAAAGGTGTCCAAGATTGAGGGATACAGTTACTTGGATCTAATACAAACAAATGAGGGAAATGAAATGAGAGAGTCTTATAGGTGAAAACCCACACGGGCACCATCGAGCAATGGTAAACAGAGAAATTGAAACTAAGAGAGTCTCGTCGGGGAAAACTCACAAAGAGCACTACAAGGCAATGGTGAGAAGAGAAATGAAAGAGGTTAGTTGGTGAAAACTGAAGCACCACTGATCGAAAAAGAGGATAATTGGTCACTGACATGGACACAGTTCTGGGAAAGGTTTCTCAATTTTAAGGTATAAGGTATGATGGATTTCTAAAAGTTGGGTGGTTCCCATAGATCGGGCATCCAGTCCAAGAGGCATGTCATGTTCATTGATGTATGCATACACTCCAGATAAGTCTTTCTTTCCCCAAAAGGGATACCTCTTGTCTAAATTCATTTGTCCATTACGTTGTCTGTTTTTCTTTCAATACGTTTCATCCTAATTCTATTCTAAATTAAGACAAAGAAAGGATGACAAGACTGATTTACAAGGTCCTCATTTGATACAAGCTAGTACGTAAAAAGCACCCAGCCTCGACAGGTGCATCGAGTTGACCTCGACTGGCTATGGTGGATGATGCTTAGAAATCAAGAATTCCTGAAAGGAAAGGGATCCAAAGTCGAAATACCACAAAGGCAAAATAAAGTTTAAGAAGTTTAAATCCCACAAGATTAACTGTCCCAGTAAAGTATTGGAAAAATCAAGATCTCTAGGGTTAGAAATGAAACCAATCCCCATCGAGCAAAAAAGCTGTTGAGATCTTCGTCAAAAGGACGGGCCAAAATAAAGTCACCAAGATGATCGAGGCCTCAAAACCGACCGCCGTTTCAAACTGAAAAATTGTTTTTTGTTTGAAGAAAACATGAAACAGATGCAACCCAAAAGCAACATAGAAAAAGCATGGGCAACCAAAAAGAAATTGTGCAAGGGCTAGAAGGAGCTTTGCAAAAACAACTTCAAAAGGGAAGTCTCCTCCAAATTCTTTCCCGCATTCACCTATTATCTAAAAATAAAAGAGGAAAAGAAGAAATGATGTTGAAAATGATTCAAAACCACAATAGTATAGGGTTTCTAATCCCTAGCTACATCATTTCAAACATAGGGTCCCACTCCCTAGTTGATGCCAACATAACCTGATGACTTTCCAACATAGGGTCCCACTCCCTAGTTGATGCCAACATAACCTGATGACTTTCCAACATAGGGTCCCACTCCCTAGTTGATGCCAGGATAACCTGATGACTTTCCAACATAGGGTCCCACTTCCTAGTTGATGCTAGCATAACCTGATGATTTTTCAACATAGAGTCCCGCTCCCTAGTTTATACCAGCATAATATGATGACTTTCACTCCCTAGTTGATGCTAGCATAACCTGATGACTTTCTAACATAGGGTCCCACTCCCTAGTTGATGTCAGCATAACCTGGTGGCTTTCCAACATTGGGCCTCCAGTCCCTAGTTGATTTTACTTTTAGACATAGGGTCTCCACTCCCTAGTCTACATTTATTCTGGGTACACCAATCCCGCCCTTTCTATCGCTTTCAATAATGAAGTAGTATAGAATTTTTTTACAATAATTCATGAAATTTTCCTAATGAAAACTGGAGCAGAAAATTTTGTTTGTTTGTTTGTTCTGATTCCTGATCAGGTTATACCTCGAAGCACAGGGTTCAAGATGACCAATAGAAGAAGTCTCAATCCAGAATAAAGGAAAAGAAGAGAAGGAAAAGAGCTAAACCCAAAGTACAGAAGCGGAAAAGATGTGGACTACTCAAGACAAGATTAAAGTCACAAGATTTTCATATCTCGTCTTGATCCAAAAAAGCTGAAGAAGACTGAACCAGCACCTGCAGCTAACAAGAATCAAGATCCACATCAAAATATTCATAAAAAACCAGCCGAGACTCAAGACCAAGCTTCAGCAAATTTATAGATAGGAATCTTGAAACTCGTAGCTAATAGGCTTAGTTAGTTTTCTTCATCTTTGACTTTGGTGTAATAAGGAGTTCAACAACAGTAACAGCAGCAATAGTAGTGAAATCACAGCTTCCCGGTAGTCCCAGCTACAAAAAATTCCAGAACTACACTGACATGATTTCTTTATAGACAAGGATATGTAGTCAACCTTTGAAGCAAGGTTCGGCCAAACTTTTTCAAAATGCTTCCCGTGGAGTATCAAAACGGGTAAAATTTATTCGTGACTGCTCACTTTGTCTTTGCCCGAAAACTCTTCGTGTTTCCGATAAAAGAGGGAAAACTGTGAGCATGTATTTTTTACCCATAAAAAATATTCATACAAAATTAATAAATAAATTAGTCCTATTCATTTTTAGATTTTTTAAGGATTTTTTGGCACTTATTTGAAATTATTTGCATTTTAGTTACATTTTTTATTTTTGAAGTTATGAAAAATAACAAAAATATTTAAATATTCATCATATTGAATTATTAGGTTTTTAATTTAATTTAATACCTAATAACATAATTTAATTATATCATTAAAAGAAAATCACAAAAAAAATGTTTATTTTTGACATTGTTAGTTTTAATGTTAAAATTAGTAGTTTTTATTTTTTATAACATAGGATTGACTAAATAGCTAATTAATTTTGCAAATTAAGATAGCCTAGTAATTAATTACGATTTTAGTTAAATTAATTAGATTTTTTAGAAGTTAATTAAAGAAATAGGGGTTTAATTAGACTTAGTCGGACTAGGCCAGTTAAAAAGTCAGCCAAATCCCAAACTTAAACAAGAATACCAAAGCCCAATACCCCCTAAACCGAGCCCTCCACTTAATTAAACGGCATCAATTAAATGACAGGGGATCCTAGCCGTTGATCTTCAATAGATCCAATGGTTTGGAACTAGCGTGGCACTTGACATACATATGTCCTAACCCCGTCATATGCCCCTCATTTAAAACTCCCTCCCTTCTCACATCTCTGTCACAGCTGCCCCCAAACCCTAGTTGCCCTATCACCATCCGCCCTAAGTCGCCCCCAAACCCTAGCCGCCCTAATACCCTCCGCCTAAACCCATCGCCGGAAATCGCCTGCAGCGGTTTCAAACTCCTAACACCACTCAAATCCACCCCATTCTCTCCCCCACTCTTCCTAAACCCTATCCCACCAATCAAACCCCAAAAAACACCATAAAACCCCAACATATATTGAATCTGAGAAACCCTAACGCCGCCTAGCCCCACCACCGAAAATCGCCTACGGCAGCGGTGAAACTCCAAACCCCCTCAAACTCACCTAATACACTCTCTTCACCTCCATGAATCTCACCCTACTAACCAAATCCCCAAAAACCCCACAAAAATAACAGATCTTAGACCTAAAAACTTAGAAACCCTAGAGCTGCCGCCGAAAATCGCCTATGGCGACGACAAAATCCTAAACCTACCTAAGCTCCTACCGGATAACCACCACACCCCCTAGAACCCCGATATACACACAGATACTAAAAATTCCCTACCAAAAAACCTAGATCTTAGATCTAGGGTCTCCGAAACCCTAGATCTACTTTTCCATTTTTTCAGCTTCACCTACTCCGCCTAAAATCCTCCGATCAAGATCTCGCACCAAGGATCTCAGATCCTAGATGGGATTCTTGGCATGAGGGTTTTTAACGGCTACATTCTCTTTTTCCAAAATACAGATTTAGGTATAATTTCTTTCTTTTTTCTCTTTCCTTTCTGTTTTTCCTTTATCTTTTTATTATGTGTTTTATTGATTTTTTATGTTTATTTTTCAGTATTACTGTTTTATGTGTTTGCTTATATTTTTGCTTAAATTATTTAAATGAAATCGGTTAGGTTAAAACTAGTGAATAGTTTAGAGGCATGTTAATTATTGTTTACTATTTCATTTAGTAGTTGTTTGAGAACTGGGCTCCACTGAAGTGACCCGTTCCACTTGGCTCATAAATTGGGCATGTTTGATAGAGAGACACATAGCTTTGTTAAAAGATTAAGAGCCCAAATTCCTTAGGCCAAGAGTCAGCCTTGTTCTGAGGCAATTCCAAGACCCTTAAGGGTCAATTTGGAATCCTAATTCTGAAAGTTTTCATAAAATATTACAAACTGCTAGAATAGGGACAATTGTCCCAATGCTGAGTACGAAGGCTAGGAATAAGATCCCAAATATCCAGAAATTAGACAGTTGTCCATTTTTTGAGATAAGAAGGTACTTGAAATTGGACAGCTGTCCAAATTTCAGTTAAGAAAGATGTTGCTGACCCATGTCACTGCATAGTTTTGAAGGTTGACAAATGGCTGACCAATTGAACCAGGTCCATCAGAGCACACATCTTGAACTGGTGAGCTAGCACATGAACCGTATATGCATAGGAGATATTTGTGAATGTGAAATATCAATGAACCAAGAGATTGTCTCCTAATGCGAAAAGGCTACAAACTGATGAGATAATTGAAGTCGAATTCAGCATGGAAAGTAAAAAAATAAAGGAAGTTGATTTTTGTACGAATTAAGTTCACTCAGGTAGAGTTGAACTAGAATTGGACGACAAGCTCAACAACTAACTCTATAAATACTTGATGTATTTCTGCTGGAATTCTACACGCACAAAAGCTGAAGTGAATCAAAATTTAAAAGAAAAATTCCCAGTGTTATTTTTCTAGCAGAATCATTGTGCGATGCAAAAGCTACAGTTCAACTAGAAGAACTTGTTCCATCTGATTGATTATTGAGTCTAGTTGAGTGTAGTAGGAGTTTTAATATTGTATCTTTCAGCTTTCATAGAAGCAATTGTAATAGGTACGTATTGTTCAAGTTAGAGTTAACTTGAGGTGTGTAGAAATTAGCTAGGGGCTAGTTACTACAAAGGCATTATAGTTAGTCCTAGGATTACAAAAGAGTTTATTTTATAAGTCCGTTTGGCTCAGAGTTTTAGTGAAGAGTTTGAGCAAATCCTACTGAGGAGTAGTTCGTGGTTTTTTCACCTTTTGAGCCAGGTGTTCTCCACGTAAAAATATCTGTGTTTTTACTTTACTGCTTTTTATTATTCTGCAACAGTAGTAGTTAAAACACCAAGAAGAACCAGGTTCTTCTACTGAGACAACACTCGAAAATTGGGTACCACACAAAGTAACCTATCTTCTTATGTGGTATTGAAGTCTAAAACATCAATTGGTATCAGAGCAGGTTATTTTTGAAAGGTTAACACCTTGGAGAAAATCAAGATGAGTGCACCACCTAGAAATTGGGAAGGTCAATCAACTGCAAGGCCACCACTCTTCATTGGCCAATACTACTCATGGTGGAAAAATAGGATGAAGGATCACCTAATTGGAGAAGACTATGAACTCTGGGACATAGTCACTAATGGTCCTCTAGTTAGCATGATGAAGACTGCTAAAGGTATAGATATACCAAAGACAAGAGCTGATTGCACTGCTGAGGATCTGAAGAAATGGGAGAAGAATGCAAAGGCCAAAAAGTGGCTAGTATGTGGACTAGGTCCAGACGAGTACAGCAGAATCCAAAGTTGCACTATTGCCAAAGAGATTTGGGATACCTTGCAAGTATCCCATGAAGTAACACCTCAGATAAAAAGGTCAAGAGGTACTCTACTATACTCTCGGTATGAAAACATCACTAGGAAAGAAGGAGAGACTATCCAAGAGATGTACACAAGGTTCACAACCTTGACTAATGAACTGAAGTCTCTTGGAAGAGTCATTCTTGAAGAGGACAAGGTTGAGAAGATCCTAACAAGGGTCTTGCCTATTTCTTGGGAAAGCAAAATCACTGCTATCCAGGAATCCAAAAATATGGCAACCCTCAGATTAGATGAGCTAATTGGAAACCTCACTGCCTATGAACTGAGAAGGCAGACAATGAAGATGGATGGTCCAAAGAAGGAGAGGATTCTAGCCCTAAGAATCACTGAGGGGGCATATCTGGAAGATGATGAGATGTCCAAAGAATTTAGAAAATTTCTTATAAGAAAGAAAGGCATCTCTAGAGGAGGAAACTACAACAAAGCAAAAGCTCCAGAAAGATCAACCAACGAGGGATGCTATAAATGTGGTAAGACTGACCCTCTCATTAAAAACTGTTCTCAGTGGGAAGTAGAATGGAAAAAAGGGAGATATGAGAGAAGGATTAGAAAGAAGGAACAGGTCAAACACAAGAAAACCACAACAAAGGTTATGGTTGCTTCTTGGGGGGAAAGTTTAGATGAAGAATCAGAAGATGGGGAGACTGAAGATCAGGTGCTCATGGCAATTGGAGAATCTGACAAGGAAGCACATGAAGAACCAGAGGTAATTATCTCCCATCTTAAAAACAAAGTAAAGTTCCTATCTAAGGAAAAACTCTCTAAGTTGCTAATTGATTTCACAAATGATTCTGAGGAAACAACCAAAGAGAAGGATTAACTATCTAAAGAATGTGCAGTACTGAAAGCAAAGTGCATGAACCTGGAAATCAGAGTCAATGAATCTGAAAAGAAATACACTGACTTGTTGAACCAGGTTCATCCACTTGAAACTGAGATTCTAGAACTAAAATATGAAAACATAAATCTAAAGCTAGGATCAAGTAAAAAGGTTGTTGATTATTCTCATATCATGTTAGAAGAAAACATGGGAAAATTAAAAGATAAGATATATACCAAGGACGAACAAATAAGAACTCTTAATGAAGAACTTGGCAAAGTCAAACATGAATTTGATCGAACTTGTAAATGGAATAAATCCTCTGACGCCCGGATATGGCTTCAAGAGAATCATAGTAACAACAGGAGAGGGATTGTCCTTGGAAGTCAACTGCCCAAGTGGGATCCCAAAAACAAGTATCTCACTCTTCCTGAGTATAAAATCTGCACCCATTGTGGTAAGACTGGGCACTACAAATATGAGTGTACTGCAAAAGAGTAGGCCAGTCGAAGAAATGAGAGGTTTGTAAAAAAGGGAAAAACTGACTACCAAATTGGGCCATGAAAAATTTGATTCATCCATTCTTTCATAGAAAAGGACCCAAACTAGTTTGGGTTCTTAAAACTAACCTTTGATTCTTTTTGTAGGTTCAAGTGAGAGGAGGAAGCCAGATTTGGTATTTGGATAGTGGCTGCTCAATGCATATGATAGGGAACATGGAACAGTTCCTTTCACTTGAAATTCTCAAAGGAGGAAATGTCTCGTTTGGAAACGGAAAGAAAGGTGAAATCATTGGGGTTGGTAAGGTAGGTAAGGATGATACATGATCCATTAAACATGTGTATCTAATAGATGGCTTGAAATATAGCCTGATCAGTGTATCACAACTGTGTGACAGAGGTAACCTGGTTGCTTTTACTTCCACAAAATGTTTTGTGATTAACCTGCTTACTGACAAGATTGTTTTGCAGGGAAAAAGAATGAATAACATCTATGTCATAGACTTGTCCACACTGTCTGAAATGAACTCACTTGCCTAAGTGTGTTGGACAGTGATCCCCTCCTGTGGCACAAACGACTTGGTCATACAAGTCTAACTCAGCTTAAGAAACTAGTCTCTAAGGACTTAGTGGTAGGACTTCCTAACATTAAGTTCAAGGAAGACAAAGTTTCTGAGGCATGTGCCAGGGGGAAGCCGGTAAGGTACTCTTTCAAAAGTAAGAAAATAGTCATTACCACCATGACGTTGGAACTGGTTCATATGGATCTATGTGGTCCTATGAGAACTTTGAGTAGCGGTGGTAAGAGATATGTGATGGTGCTAGTTGATGATTTTTTCAGGTTCACTTGGACCTTATTCCCGGCATCTAAGGATAAAGCATTTGATATGTTCCCCTCATTTGTCAAGAAAACTCAAAATCAATTAGGACATCAACTGGCATCAATAAGGTCTGACCATGGTACTGAATTTGAGAATGCTAAGTTTGCTGAGTTCTGTGATGAACATAGTGTTAATCATAACTTTTCTGCTCCTAGAACCCCACANCATGGTACTGAATTTGAGAATGCTAAGTTTGCTGAGTTCTGTGATGAACATAGTGTTAATCATAACTTTTCTGCTCCTAGAACCGCACACCAAAATTGGGTTGTTGAAAGGAAAAAAGAACTCTTGAAGACATGGCAAGAACCATGCTCCTATCTAGCAAACTACCTCACAACTTTTGGGCAGAAGCAATAAACACAGCTTGTTACATAATCAATAGATGCATGACCAGACCTCTGGTAGAGAAAACTCCCTATGAATTACTTAAATGGAGAAAGCCCAACATATCCCACCTTAGGGCTTTTGGATGCAAGTGTTTTGTACATTATAATGGAAAAGATTCCCTAGGAAAATTTGACCCCAGAAGTGACGAGGGAGTATTCTTGGGATATTCAACACATAGTAAAGCTTATAAAGTTTAAAATAAAAGAACTATGTGTGTAGAAGAAAGTATACATATTTTCTTTGATGAAACTAACATTCTTGCTGAGAGACGGGAACCTGAAGATGAGGAGCTTGGACTGGTAAGAAGCAGTGATCACACTGAAGCAAGCATGGAAGGTGGAACAGGTGATGGACCAGGTTCAACTACCCCAAGCATCATGACAGGGGGAATTCAACATATGCAACATGGCCCTGATCTTGCCTGCAGCAACAAGACACCGTGGAATCATCTAGGAATGAACAGCTGGTACTTAAGACACACAGATATCAGAGTTCTCACCCTCTTGAGAACATCATAACAGATTTGGCATCTGGAATCAAAACAAGATCATCCTTGAAAAATGTGTGTGTGTTTGATGCCTTTCTATCCATGATCGAACCAAAGAACATTAGGGAAGCCCTACAAAATACTGATTGGGTAAATGCCATGACAGAAGAGCTAAATCAGTTTGAAAGAAGTCAAGTATGGAGCTTGGTACCCAGGCCACTAGATAGATTAGTAATTAGCACCAATTGGGTCTTCAGGAACAAGATCTATGAGGATGGAACTGTTACAAGGAATAAGGCAAGATTAGTTGTTCAAGGATATAGTCAAGAAGAAGGAATTGACTATGATGAGACCTTTGCCCCTGTGGAAAGACTGGAGGCAATCAGACTTCTTATAGCATTTGCTGCACACATGGAATTCACTCTTCATCAGATGGATGTTAAGAGTGCCTTTCTCAATGGCTATCTGAAGGAAGATGTATTTTTCAAGCAGCCTCCAGGTTTTGAAAGCAAGGAGTCACCTGACCACGTATACAAACTCGACAAGACTCTATATGGTCTCAAACAGGCACCAAGAGCATGGTACGAACGATTATCAAAATTCCTGCTAGAACATGGGTACAAACGAGGCAAAATTTATAGTACCTTGTTCTTAAGGGAAAAGGGTAGGGATCTCCTGGTTGTGCAAATATATGTGGATGATATCATATTTGGGGTGAATTCTGAAAAACTGAGCAAGAAATTTGCTATGCTAATGGGAAGTGAGTTTCAGATGAGTATGATGGGTGAGCTAAAAATTTTCTTAGGCTTGCAAATTAATCAAAATCTAAATGGAACAATGATCTACCAATAAAAGTATGCGAAATAATTGCTCAAGAAGTTTAAAATGGAAGACTCAAAAGAAATAGACACTCTCATAGCCACAGCTACAAAATTTGATGTGGATGAACCTGGTTCATCTGTTGATCAGAAGCTATATAGAGGGATGATTGGGTCTCTATTGTATCTCACTGCCAGAAGACATGATATTGTGTTCAGCGTGGGATTGTGTGCTAGGTTTCAGGAAAATCCAAAGGAGTCTCACCTCACTGCAGTGAAGAGAATTTTGAGATATTTGAAAGGCACCACTGATTTATGCATTTGGTATCCTAAAGGTAGTAATTTCGACCTTGTAGGATATGCTGATGCTGATTATGCAGGATTCCTGGTGGACATGAAAAGTACTTCAGGTATGGCTCACATTTTGAGTTCATGCCTTGTGTCTTGGGCTACCAAGAAACAAAACTCAGTTGCCTTGTTTACTGTGGAGGCTGAATATGTGGCTGCAGCCTCATGTTGTGCCCAGTTATTATGGATCAAACAACAACTTATGGACTTTGGTATTGATGTGGGATGCATTCCTATTTTTTGTGATAACACTAGTGCTATTAGTATGACGAAGAACACGGTTCATCACAAAAAGACTAAGCACATAGATGTTAGAAACCATTTCCTAAGGGATAACTATGAAAAAGAAATGATCTCAATCGGATTTTGTGCTACTGATCATCAAATTGCTGATATATTCACAAAAGCACTTAGTAGGGAGAATTTTGAGAGAAACGGGCTGGAATTAGGGATGATTAAGATCACCTGATTGAAAAAATATATATTTATATAAATGAATCTTTTTCGGCTAGAAAATTTTCATTGGGTATTTAATTAGATTAATAATTGCTCAGCATCATGTCTCTATTGCCATACTCTTGTGCCATGTATTAATATGATTCCCTGGATACTAATAATGTTTATCTATCTTTGTAAATTGAGGCAATTTAAAGATTTCTAATAGGATGAACCTGGTTCTTCTATGTTGATTCATCTGACTGATAAGGTACGAACTCTTCTCCATATATTAATTCAATTACAGTCACACATGAGCAGGATTCTATCTATATTTGTTTCATTCCTAAGTCTTTCTACTAATCCATAAATGAACCCGTTCCAAGGACTCGCATCAACACTCAATTAGCCTAGAAGTAGGGAACTCTCAACCGTCAAATCAATGACACTCCTACAACTATTAGACTTCCACTTGAATAAATTTTTTACCCGTTGTAAAATTAATAGCCATATCTTATAAAAGGCAATAATTACTCCTCTCTTCATAAATCTACCTTCAAACCAAGTTCAACTCATACTACACAATCCAAACCTTGCAACTCGTCCTTTCCTCCTAGCAATACATAAAAATGTGTTCACCACCACCAGTTTCTTCGTCTAATTCCTCACCTAATCGTGATTACGATGGAGGACATTTTGAATTTGTCTCTAATTCTCCATCCGTTTACAGTAATGAATCACCGAAAATTACATCATCCCCTAAAAATACACCCATTCCTGAACCCACTCCAAACCCTACTCCTGCCACCCAAGAATCATCGTGTTAAAGTTCTTGCCCGAAAATCTGTTGCTTCAGGGGATAGGGAAAAATTCTTGGAGGATCTTATTAAAGCAGACAAAGGTACTAAGTCAAATTCATCTAGTGAATTCTTTAAATCAGCTAATGAGGAAGATGCACCTAGTTCAACTAGTTCTGAAAAAGGTAATCTTGAAACCGATTCTGAATTTACTTCTGCTGATAAAAGATATATGTTGGTTGGGTCTGTTATTGATGTTGAAATACCTGGAAGGAAGAAGGGTGGAAGAAAAGAAAGAATTCTTGAGAGAGAGGGAAAAGAAGATGTGAGGGGATCTAGGGAGGATGGTACCACGCTGGTTATATGTGGTCCTATTCCTGAAACTGTTGGAGAAAACGTTACTGATTTAGTGGAAAGCATAGTTGAGGAAGCTGCAGCAGGTCTTGCAAGTCTGAAGAAAGGAATAGATGAACCTTGTTCATCGGGGGAAGAAACATTGGCTGAAAGGTTGAAGAAACCGGGGGAGTCTTATAACCCCAAGAGAAGAAGGAGTTAGAAACCCAAGAAGGCAATTCACCCAGTTCCTTCGAAGAAAAGAAAAATTTCTGAAGTTGCTGATGTTCCTACTCAAAAAGTAAGAGCTACTCGTAGCACTGCGAGAGATGAGGGAGAGAAGTTAGAAAAGGCCTTAAAGGAGAGCAAGAAGAAGAGGGCAGCAAAAGGAAAAGCAAACGTTGGAAACCCGGTTGAGGCTATTGAGATTGAAGAGACTGGGTTGGACCTGGTCCAACAGGAGGAGCAACCTGCTCCAGGTATGGTTGAGACACCAAAACCCACAAAGGCTAAGGCTTCTTTAAGGAATTCAGCTAGAATGTCCGTCACACCAGCAAGATCTGTTAAGAAGACCAGGGCTAAGCCAAAGAAAGTGAAAATTGTTGTGTATGACGATACATACTGGAATGGAGAGAAGGAGAAGGAAATTGGAGAGGTGACTAACAGATTTACCATGTTTGGAAAAAGAACAATACTGAAGGGTAAGTTGGTGAAGGATTTAGAGGAGCTTGGAATGCAATATCTGATGGAAACTCTGGAGGTGCAAGGCTGGAAGGACTTGGTCCTTCGCAAGGAAGGCAGGCTTGCAAGAGCTGAGTTGGTAGAATTTATGGGGAATGCCATTGTCAAGGAAGGCAGGGTCACTTCTATGGTGAAAGGAATTGAATTTTCCTTTGATGTTAAAGAACTGGGTGTTATTCTGAAACATACCAGCTGAGGGTTATGAGGACTACACAAGGCAGAGATGGCCTTATCTAGATGGGATGGCCTCAGCAATCGACATCACCAGGTTCTTTACTGATAGTGAGAAGGAGATTGAACCCACGCCGGTTTACAAGAGTGAAATGAATCCAGAGCACAAGCTACTCTTTGAGTTCGTCATCAAGTTCCTACTGCCTAGACAAGAAAGAAGGAACATGTCAAATTATATGGATCTTACCTTGATGGAATGCTTGTACAGGGGAAAGAAAATTAATTGGTCGGCTTTCATCATCCTACTCTTTGACAGAGTGGTGAATGGAACCAAAGCACACACAATTCCTTATGGCTTCATTCTGACAGCAGTGCTTGCAATTTTGGGTTTTCCAGTAAAGAAGGCTGAGATGGCTACTGCCAAAGACTATTTTGGGTAGGAAACTTTTCTTACATGTGACTACAATGTCAATGTTCTTGTGGATGAATCTGGTTCATCTAGGAAGAAACCAGTCAACAGCAAAGTTAGAACTCTGGTGCAGGAAAACGAGATTAAGGATATGGAGATTCTTCGTTTGAAATCTTGTGTGATTGAGGTTGAAGCTGAGCGGGATGCTCTTAAGGATGAATTAGCAAAGGAGAAAGAAAATAATGAGGGTGTTCTTCAGCAGATGTTGTCTCTCCTACAATCCAAGACCACAACCTCCTCTGCACCTTCTCATCCTTAGGCTTTCCAGAGCTTCCAAAACCCCTTCTTTAGACCAGTTATTTAGTTTCAATTCTTTTTACTCTTTTTTTTTTTGCTCATGGTTGGTTTTTTTTGTTTTTCTCTATGGTGGTTGATTATCGTTACTAATCAATGAATTTCGCTTCTAGTTATTGACTTGTCTCAATTTCTTATTTAGCTAACATTTATTGGATTCCTATGTTGATTAATCATGCTTTGCACCTGCAGTTGCCTCAATGGCCATGAGTAATAATTAATAAAACTGGTAAGTATATCATTTTGCAAACTTTTCGATGATGCCAAAAGGGGAAAGATATGTGCTGAACTTTTCAAAATGTTTTTTAAAGTGATAGATATAACCTAATGAACCTATATTCTCCATGATTAATGCTTAAAACCATACAAAGTGTTTGAAGGGTATACGGGATTAAGCACAGAGTTTGTCATCATCAAAAAGGGGGAATTTGTTTACCCATGTCACTGCATAGTTTTGAAGATTGACAAATGGCTGACTAGTTGAACCAGGTCCATCAAAGCACACATCTTGAACTGATGAGCTGGCACATGAATCGTATATGCATAGGATATATTTGTGAATGTGAAATATCAATGAACCAAGAGATTGTCTCCTTATCTCCTAATGCGAAAAGGCTGCAAACTGATGAGATAATTGAAGTCGAATTCAGCAAGGAAAGTAACAAAATAAAGGAAGTTGCGTTTGGTACGAATTAGGTTCACCCAGGTAGAATAGAACTAGAATTGGACGACAAGCTCAACAACTAACTCTATAAATACTTGATGTATTTCTGCTGG
>MDKI01264837.1:0-10059 GCA_005239505.1 Nicotiana paniculata
TGTTTCCATGGTCATCCAGAAGTAACCGGCTCTGAGTATTTTCTTTGCTAAGACAAAACCATTTATGTGTGGACCAACAGGTCCCAGCATGTATCTCTTCAAGTAGTCCGGAAGCTTCCTTTGCATCGACACATCCCAATAATCCCAAGTCGGGAGTTCTCCTGTATAGGTTTCCTCTGCTGAGAAAGAAATTGTTGGACAATCTCCGGAGCGTGCGTTTCTGAGTGTGATTTGCAAGCTCTGGGTACTCTCCCTGTGACAAGTATTCCCTGATGTCGTGGAACCATGGTCTCCCGTCTGCTTCTTCTTCAATGTGGGCACAGTATGCCGATTGACTATGGATCTTTATTGGAATAGGATCAATGAAATTCGTATCTGGGTATTGTATCATGGATGATAGAGTGGCCAATGCATCGGCAAAGTCGTTCTGAATTCTGGGGACGTGCCGAAATTCTGTCTTTGTGAACCTTTTCCTCAATTCCTGCATATGGTGCAGATATGACAATATCTTGAAATTCTTTGTAGACCATTCTCCTTGTACTTGGTGTATTAGCATATTTTAGTCACCAACTACTAACAACTCCTGGATACTCATGTAATTGGCCATATTGAGCCCGAAGATGCAGGCCTCATATTCTGCCATATTGTTGGTACAGGGAAATCTGAGTTTGGCATACCGGGTAGTGTTCACCTGTTTTCGATATTAGGACAGCTCCAATGTCGATTCCTTTGAAATTGGCTGCTCCGTCGAAGAACATTCTCCGCCCGTCATAGGATTCTGCAATGTCTTCCCCTATGAATGACACTTATTCATCGGGAAAATAAGTTTTCATGGGTTCGTATTCTCCTCCCACGGGGTTCTCGGCAAGATGATCTGCCAGTGCTTTCCCCTTGACCACTTTCTGAGTCACACAGACAAGGTCGAACTCACTCAGCAGGATTTGCCATTTGGCCAGTTTGCCAGTGGGCATGGGCTTCTGAAAGATATATTTCAAGGGATCCATCCTTGATATGAGATACATTGTGTAGGCACAGTAATAATGCCTCAGCTTCTGGGCTACCCAGGTTAGAGCACAGCAGGTACGTTCCAGTAGAGAATACCGTGCCTCATGTGGAGTGAACTTCTTACTCAGATAATAAATAGCATGTTCCTTTCTTCATGTCTCGTCGTGCTGTTCCAAAATGCAACCAAAAGCTCCATCTAATACCGCAAGGTAGAGTAGCAAGGGTCTACCTGGCTCTAGGGGGACCAAGACTGGTGATGTTGACAAGTATTCCTTAATTATGTCGAAAGCTTTCTGACAATCATCGATCCATTCGATCGCAGCATCTTTCTTCAGCATCTTGAAGATTGGTTCACATATAACAGTGGACTGGGCTATGAATCGGCTGATGTAGTTTAGGCGTCCCAGGAAACTCATCACATCCTTCTTTTTCTTTGGCGGTGGCAATTCTTGGATGGCTTTAACCTTTGATGGATCCAGTTTCATTCCTCGGCGGCTGACGATGAACCCAGACAATTTCCCAGCAGGAACTCTGAACGCACACTTTGCGGGGTTTAACTTCAAGTTGTACTTTCACAGCCTGTCGAAGAATTTTCTCAAATCTGTTGTATGGTCGGTGGCTCTCTTGGACTTGATGATGACGTCATCCACATACACCTCAATTTCTTTATGTATCATATCATGGAAGATAGTGGTCATAGCTCTCATATAGGTGGCCCCAGCATTTTTTAAGCCGAATGGAATCATCTTATAACAGTAAACCCCCCACGGCATAATGAAAGTTGTTTTCTCAGCGTCTTCCTCGTCCATCCAAATCTGGTGGTAGTGAGCATGTAATTTTTCACCTACTAAATACTCCTACAAAATTGGATAAAATAAATTAATTTTACAAATTTTGTTGAATTTTAGTGTTAATCGTGAATTGTTTTTGCATTGCATATTCATAATTTGTTTTTTTAAATTTACATAATTAGGCGCATCATTATTATCAAAAATTACGAATTTATTATTTACAATTAATTGAAGTAGGTAACAATCAAATGTCAATTATTTGATGTAATGTAGTTTTAATGATTAAATCATTTTTTCCTAACAAAATTGTGAAACTGATTCTTTAAATGACATGAGTATTAAATTGAATGGTGTTAAATTAAATCAACCAATTAATTTATAATTAAACAAAGGTAAATTAGTTACTACGTCATTTTTAAAATTTAATCAAAATTAGTATCCATTAATCAAGTACTTGAATCAAACCAGGCTTGGGCCAAAACTACCCAGGCCCAATCCCCTCTCTACACACAAACTCCACCCAGGCCCAACCAATTAAACCCGGCCAGCCCCATCCGCGTCCAAACGACCCCGTTTCGTCTAAAAGAGCAAATCCCAACCGTTGATCAAGATAGATCGAACGACTGGGAACCCCTCTCACACCCACTATAAATATGTCCTAAAGCTACCCCATACCCCCAATACAAAGTATTACCCTCCCTCAGAGAACACCCCACATCCTCCCCCTCCCCCCTCTCTCTCTTCTGTATAACAAAACCCTAGCCGCCCTAGGGTTCCGCCGCCCGGAAATAGCCTACCGGTGGCGGAGCTTCTCCAGTCAACCCCAAATTCGCACCAGATGACCCTCACCCTTCCCACAATCACCTCCCACCATCTATTTCCCCAAAAACCCGTCCAAAATCGTCAAATTTCGGATCTAGGAATCCAGAAACCCTAGCTTCCCCGTCTGGCCGATCTGAAGTCATTCACTGGTTTCTACTACATGGATCGAGAGCTCTCGTTGAGGGATACTGATTCATGTGGGTTGAATTCATTTTCAAACCCTCCGGAGTCCGGCCAAGGTCCGGTAACCGTCCATTTTTCGACCAAACCCTTTAACGGGTATCCCCTTTTCCTTTTTATATGTATTATTTATTTTTTTGTTTCTTTTCTGATAGTATGAAAACTATGAACATGTTAATCACTATTTTTGGAATCACTGATTTGATACGAGTCTAAACATGCTGATAATAATCATGCTGATAATAATCATGCTTCAGTTCGTGTGCATTTAGTAATATACATGTTTTTTGGTTTAGGTTTTTTTTATCACTATTCTTCGTGCATATATGACTGCTTCTGCCTCTGTTCTTTCTTGTTCGTTTTATTTCCTTTGGCTAGGCTAGATTTTGATTCTTGTTGTCATGTACATGCCAGTCAGATTAACACTTTGGAATGATAATCGTTTGTTAGAACTAGTTGTCCTATTAATCATCAGTTAAAAGTTCTCTAGATTTTAATCATAGTTTGTTGATTAATCATCGATTAATTAGGATTCCCTTTTTGATTTCGTTTGAATTATTTGACTTTTTTCCTTAATCCATTTCTGATTTGTCAAACTGATTTTGAATTGGGGATTCACACCTGAGTTGTTAATTCATCTATTCTGATTTTATCATATGTTTGCTCAGTGTTGGTCATTTCTTGAGATCAATTGATTAAGTAAAGAGTAATTAGGGACTGATTTGGTTAAGATAATAAAAGAACCAGCCACATTTAGATTTAAATTGAATTAAACAAAAATCAGTTAACCTAAGTTCAAAGGACTAAACTGATTATCTTAAATTAAAACTAGAATTAATACCTAATAATGAAATTAACCTAAACCTAGTTAACTAGTGAGTATAATTGGAAACTAACTCTAAGGACCTAAACTAACTAACCTAGAACCTGAAATAGCTCACCTAAAATCAAAGATTGATTAGTGAGTTAATCATCTCAATTAGTCAACATTTAATAAACTAATTACATACTAAGCTAAGAGTTAGTTAATTGCAGCCTTCACTATGGTTGTCCCAAAGATAGGGTTGACAGCTGCCCTATGTACTATTGAGTGCTGTTTTTCAGCTTTGGATAGGGAATATTCAAAAGAATATCCCATTCCCAAATATCCTTTAAATATACCCTCTTTTTAGAGATGAGGGGGTTACACTTTTTTGGACACTCTCTAAGCTGCTGAAATACAGAATACTTCTCATTCAAAAAAAAAAGTTATTATTAGAAAAGAAAAATCTGATTTCTTTTGGAGGAATTGGTTCTCAGTTCCTTTGGGGGGTTCTTCTGTTTTGGTGTCTGATTGCTAGGAGTCCTAAGTATTTCTACTCAAGATTTCTGGGTTTGGTTATTATTGAGTATTGGTTCTCTCTAGTTTTCTGTTGCTGTTGTTGTTGCTGATTTCTCTTCTTTCTTGTTGCTTGTTGTTCATACTTGACCTTTATTTGGTCAAGTCTCTTGCAGGTTTTTCTTTCTCTTTAAAGGTATGTAACAGTGAACTTTATACAAAATTATTGAATTCAGACCTTGTTTTAAAACTTGTTGGTTCATGTTGTGTTTTCTTCAAGAATATGTCAATCTGAATCTTCTTCTCCTCCTTTATTAACGTAGAATCTGAAGTAAGATTATCATTATCTGAGTGTATGCATGCAACTCTTGGAATCTGCTTGGTTATGTGTTGAGATTCTGTTAATAAGCTTAACGTTTGATAGCTAGGTGGTAATTTCGTATGTGTTTAGCATGTTAGAAAGATAAATTGCACTAGGGTAGATGAATTTGACCTTTCAATGGTCAAATTCACCCCACAATAGTGCACAAAGCAGTAGTATTTGAAACGAATGCTTTCTAAAAAAAATCCAGTAGATATTCATTCAAAGTTTCATGCAGGCTGATTTAAGAAAATACAAGTTCTTGTTTTGATTAAACACCTATCAACACTATATTACTTCTTATATTAGGACTAGATTAGAAATTTCCAGGGATTGCCTTAGAGATCAACATGAACATTATATATTAAAAGGGCTGAAAATGGATATACAGTCCCATCTTAGATTACAAAGTCCCAGAATGCAGAGATGAATAATTACAGTTTTTCTTTTTACACAAATAAAAAATACAACTCCTGCAAGAATACAGTTTTGAATATTAAAGAAGGAGCTAAAGAAAAATCCTAATGGGATGCTCCTCATCCGGATACTTTGCACTTGCAGCTCTTCTTTTATAGTTTCTAATCATCTCAATATAGATGTATAATGCATCTATTAGAGTAAATCTGACCATGACGGGGGTCAGACTTAGCTCTATTGATGTGAGATTTTATAATACCAAAAACAGAAATTTTGTGCATTTGCTGAAAGGAATCTAACCATGGAAGGGGTCAGATTCATTCCAATGATGCCACCCTTTTTGACCCTTACAGTCATATCCATATGTTATGCAACAAATTTTAGCAAGTATTTATTCAAATACTTTGACTAGTATGGGCATTTTGAGGAGTGAATCCGACTCTTTTGTGATTTCGGATTCACTTTCTTAGGGCTCCTCCTCATTACACACTTATATCCTTTGAAGGATAATTTTCAGCAAGCTAAACTATTGTTTATGCACTATTAATTGGGTGAATTTGACTATTAGGAAGTCAGATTCATCAACCCTAGGGCTAACTTAATATAATCCCAAACCATATAAAGACTTGCTTATTTAGGCATTTTAGAGGATGAACCTAACCATTCATAGGTTCAGATTCCTCAACTCTAATGCCCTTTTAACTACATACTTTGCACCTTTTTTAGGGTGAATTCCATCCATCTAAAATCAGTCGTTTTCAATACAAGTAGAAATTAGCAAGATTATTTCCAGTTCATTTCATATCTCAAAAATGTCTTCTGAAAATCAACATGGGAACACTTCGAATACGTTCGGGTTTTAGAAATACGGTACTAGGTTATTATTAATAAATCTGCCTGTGTTTATGTTATTTCAGAAATTACAAAGGCCCAGGAAATAAAGTGATTCTAGCTTACAAATTCAAAGCAGAAAATCAGTAGATAATGTGTTTTATATGTTTGGGTATATATGATGTGTTTCTTAATGAACATATTTGATACCATTTAGCATATTAAAATGCAAAAACCTTTAAGATTTGATGGAGAACCGAATTTCCTAACTAGTAGTCCTCTTGCAAAAAATAGTCACAATTAGGATGGCCCAAGGTGTTACAAACGGGGCTAAATGAGGCCATAGCCCATAAAACGCTGTCTTTAGACTAATGTCCACCATTTTCAGATGATATTATGGGTAAGATGACACTTTTGGTTAGAAACTTGATAAAAAATCGTTCGTTACCTCAAAAATTACCTTAAAGTACATTCGGGAGTGGCAACTCATGCCCCCCGACCCTCAACTCCAAACAACTAATAAAAATGCACATAGCAATCACGGGTGCATTTCATGTGATGTGTTTGCCATGTGTTCAAAAATAACAAGTGCACGCTATCGTGACTTGTCTAAGATAAATCCATAAACGTCTTAATTGATCTTAAAACCAAAATGCTCCTTCAAATAGAAAACATAAAGAATAATCAAACATCGCCTCAAATAGGCACTATAAAACCGTCATGACCATAGTCTTGACTATGTAATCTACACTCGGGTGCGGCAACTCATGTCCCCGTCGTCAACTTCAAATTATAATAAAAACTACATATTGTAATTGCGGGTGAATTTCATGTGGCGTAGTTATAATATGTCCAAAAACAAACAAGTGCACGCCATCGTGACTTGTTTCAAGATCAATCCATAAATATTAAAAGCGGTTTAAAAAGTGAAAAAAGGCTAAAAAGCACATTAGATTTAAAAATATGTAAATAATTAGATAATTAGGCCAAATATTAATAGTTAAGCAACTGTGCTAGAACCACGGAATTCGGGAGTGCCTAACACCTTCTCCCGGGTTAACAGAATTCCTTATCCGGATTTCTAGTTCGCAAACAATTTAACACAGAGTCAAAATTTCCTCGGTTTGGGATTAAAAAATAAAATGGTGTCCCGGAACACCATAAAAAATCCGGGTGGCGACTCTGAAAAAATTAATAAATAATCCCAAAATCGAATAATGTCACTTAAATTGGAAAAAATCCCCTATCCAACCTTAGCGGAGGAAAAAGGAGGTGTGATAGTGGTAACCAGCAAAACAATCCACGAACAATTGAAGTTCATGCTTTTCATAATTGTCAATCAAGATGTGTATGTTCGGGAGAGGAAAATCATCCTTCGGACTAGCCTGGTTGAGATCCCGGTAGTCGACACAAACTCTGACCTTTCCATCTTTCTTGGGTACTGGCACAATGTTGGCTAACCATGTCGGATATTCAACTACCTTGAGAACCTTGGCATTGATTTTCTTGGTAACTTCCTCCTTGATTTTTGACTCATATCAGGCTTGAACTTCCTGAGCTTCTGCTTTACCGGCGGGCACATTAGATTGGTTGGTAACTTGTGACCACAATAGATGTACTTAGACAAGTCATGTCATCGTACGACCATGAAAATATGTCTTCATACTCTTTCAAGAATTGTGTGTATTCCACTTCCTCTGATGGCGATAGATGAATGTTGATGCGAGTTTCCTTGACAGATTCAGAATCTCCCAGGTTGACTATCTCGGTTTCGTCCAGATTAGACTTAGGTCTATTTTCAAAATCCTCAACTTCTCTGATAATTTCATCGGGTATGGTATCTTATTCTTCTGAATCACTGTCCTTTTGTTGCGTAGTCTCATTGCATGTCACAGTCATTGGTTCATCAAGATAGGAAATAGTAATGCCCGGGACTCGTGGAGCCTTGGATGGTCTGATAGTCCAATTCTTGAGAAAATATCCCTTGCTCACAGTTTGAATGGTAGGGCCTTCCTCTTCCTCCTCCTCAACAATAACACAACAGTCCATGTCACCATCTTCCAGGGATAAATCTTTCAAAGCTGCTAGAGTTTCTTCTTCTTCTGACCCCCATATGATATCAGCTTGCCGGAAAGTCTGCTCCAAATTTGGTATAGGTTGTTCCAATGGATAGTAGGGACCGCGCCATGGTGGCGACCAGTCTTCGTACTCCTGCCAAATGTATTTGTATCCCAGCCCAAAAGTGGTGTCATGGTGCTACAACTGTATTGGTTTGGAAATCCCCTGAAGATCTTTCCCGAGTCCTCTGCCAGGCTCGTATCCACTCCAGTTCAGTATGCTCTCGATCTTACTGTCCCACTATTTGTCTTTATCCACTCCATTGACCCGTTCAATGTGGTGGTAGGTTTCTCCACCCAGCCTTCTTCTACCTTCAGTCACCGGGATGGTCTGGCGACCATAGAGAGGATTGCTTTCATCTGCATGGATGATCACTTCCTGGTGGTTCCATTCAAATTTTACCACCTGATGCAATGTTGATGCTACAGCCTCGGCGGCATGTATCCATGGGCATCCCAACAACATATTATAGGATGTTGATATGTCTATCAGCTAAAATTCAATTTCGAACCATGTAGGTCCCATCTGCAGACAAAGACTAATTTCGCCGATGGTAGACCTCTAAGAACCGTCGAAAGCCTTTACATTCATAGATCCTTATTTGATATCGTGTAGTCCCTTGCCCAATTTCTTGAGTGTTGTCAACGGACAGATGTTGAGGCTGGATCCCTCGTCGATCAGAATCTGGTGATGAAGTAGTCCCCACATTGCACAGTGATGTGTAGTGCTTTGTTATGACTTAGCCCTTCAGGCGGCAGCTCGTCCTCGTGGAAAGTGGTCTTGTGACTCTCCAGTACTTGACCTACCATATTGGCCATTTCTCCACTAGTTATGTTATTTGGCACATATGCTTCGTTCAGCACTTTCATCAAAGCATTCATGTGTGTCTCTGAATTCTGCAGCAATGATAGAATGGATATCTGGGCTGGAGTTTTGTTCAGCTGATCGATGACTGAGTATTCCCTGGCCTGCACCTTCCTCCAAAGATCATCTGGGCCTGTCTCAATGACGGGTGGCCTGTTGGAAGCATTCTTGCTAGACTCTGCCAAGTGTTTAGGTGTATAGACCCTGTCGGTCCTTGTCATCGCCTGTGCAGCACCAACTTCTTCTATCTTGACTTTACCTTTCCTTCTTACTTCAGTCGTGTAATCCCAAGGTACATCCTTGTCATTGAAAGGTGGGGTGGTTGACACTGTCACTGTGATTGGTGCAACTACTTTCACTTCAAATAGAATGGGTGCCTTAGCAGACGGCATAACTTCAACCTCGAACGATAAATGTGTGTTTGCAGGTGGTGCCGTTTCAAACTTGAATGGGAGTGATGCAGTTACCTCGACGTCTCCGGATGGCTGAATCTGGACTATGATGGGATTAAGAGTGACTGTTGGCTTCTTTGGGTCATCACCTTCTATGATTAACCTGATTGACCCCTCTGGGTCCCAGTCTTCTTCTATCTCTATCATGTTAACACCCATATGGTCTGGAAGTGGATTGTTGCGAACATTGGGAGTAGCTTCCTTTGCTTGGATGACCTTGTTATCAATCATAGAATGGATCTTATCATTCAATGAGCGACATCATCAATTGTATGCCCCTTCATGCCGGAATGGTATGCACAGGTCTTGTTTGGATTGACCCATTGGGATGGATTTTTAGGGGTAATAACAGGGATAAGAGTGACATAACCAGTAGCTTTTAATCTTTCATACAGCTGGTCGATAGGTTCATCAATGGAAGTGTATTTTTTAAGAGGTCTGCGATCAAAGTTGGGTCGAGGTCTCGGGAAATTTTGGCGAGCAGGGGGTGATTAGAAGTGAGATGGCTGAGAGTTGTAGGTATGATAAACAGGATCTGGTTGGGAATATCTGGGGGAAGTAGGTTGATAAGTAGACGGTGGAGATGGCTGATATGTTAATGGAGGTGCAGACTGATAGGTGGGCGAGGGTGCTTGATATGTGAGTGGGGAAGTTCTGTATACCAACGGGGATTTGGGTCCGTGTGCAACCATTACCGTTCCTGCATCTTTCTTCTTGGATATACCACCAGACTGTAAGGGTTTGTTAGTGGCCTGTAGGGCCTCAAAGTTAGTGAACATTCCACTCTTGATACCTTCTTCAATTCTCTCACCCAGCTTGATGATATCGGAGAATTTATGGTTTTCAATCACCATTAGCCTCTCATAATACTGCGGGTCTTGTGCCCGGACAAAGAATTTG